>CAUYQV010124557.1:0-20871 GCA_963574575.1 Galagoides demidoff
TAAGAATATGATAACAAGAAAATCTATCCTTCAGAAGTGAAGGAGAGGGCTGGTTTGGTGGCTCACACATATAATCCTAGCACTCTTGGAAGGCCAAAGCAGAAGGATTGCTTGAGCTCAGGAGTTGGAGACTAGCCTGAGCAAAAGCAAGACCTCATGTCTACTAAAAAGAGAAAAAAAAAATTAACTGAGCCTTATGGCAACTGTTTATAGTCTCAGCTACTTGGGAGGCCAGAGCAGGAGGACAGCTTGAGTCCAGGAGTTTGAGGTTGCTGTGAGTTAGGCTAATGTCATGGCATCTAGCCTTGGGCAACACAGTGAGACTTATAAAAACAAAATATAAGAAAAAAAAAAAACAGAAATGAAGGAGAAATAAAGTCATTTTCAAACAAACAGAAGCAACTGAGGGAAAGGGAAATCATCACTACAAGACTGGCTATACAAGAATACTTAAGGAAGTACTTAAACCAGAGTAAAAGAACAATAATTAATCTACCTTGAAAGCATAACAAATTGTAAACCTCACTGGTAGAGAAAAATTCAGAACCAAATTTGAAATACTCCATTGTTATATCAGTGGTCTATAAGTTTTCTGATTTATATTATGAAGGTTAAAGTCAAAATGGTCAATAACAACTATATTTATAATAAATTGTTAAAAGGTAAAAAATATGGAAAACAAATTAAGGGAACAAAATTATAAATCAGTATAGAGTGGAAAAATTTAAGTATTTCTGCATGAATATTATTAGCTTAAAATAGTCCATCATAAACAAAAGACTTTTTATGTGAGCCCCAGAGTAGGCACAAAGAAAAAAAATTACAGCAGATACATAATAAAAAAAGAAATAAATTAAAGCTTAGCACTTCAGGATGCACCAGACTACAAAAGGAAATGATAGAGAGGAAGAAAGAAAAAGAAGAATCTACAAAACAAACAGAAAACAAGTAACAAAATGGTAGGAGTACATTTTTATCTATCATAACCTTTAATGTAAAGGCATTAAATTTTCTAATTAAAAAATGGCAGAATAAATACAAGGTATGAACCAACTATATGCTGACTACAAGAAACTCATTTCACCAGTGAAGACACAAATGGACTGAAAATAAAAGGATAGAAAGTAGTACTCCATGCAACTGAAAACCAAAAGGGAGCAAGAATAGCTATATTTATATCATATCAAATCTTAACTTCCAGTCAAAAATTATAAAAATAAACAAATAATGCCATTGTATAATAATAAAAAGGTTAATTTAATAGAAGGGTATAACACATATACATATGCCTAATCTGAACAACTCAAGTATATTAAGCAATTATTAATATAGGAGACATTTCAAGTGATATCAAAGAAATAAAGAGGATCACAAGAGGCTATTAAGAATAACTATATGCCAATAAATGAGCTAAACTAGACAGAATGGATAAATTCTAAAACTTTTCAAAATTGAATAATGAAGAAATAGATAAACTCAACAAACCAATAACAAGTGAAGCAGCTGAATCAGTAATAAGAAGTATCCTATCAATGAAAAGCTTAGGAGTTAGTGCCTTCACTGCTGAATTCTACCTAACATTTAAGAAGAATCAATATGAAATCTCCTCAAACTTATCAAGAAAATTGAAGAGAAGGGGAACTTCAAACATATTCTATGAGGCCAGAATTACCTGAATACTGAAACCAGAAAAGGACACAATAAAATAAAAGAAAACTATAAGACAATATCTTGAAGAAAATATATCCAAATTTCCTCAACAAAATAGTAGCAAACCAAATTTTAAAAGGACATTTAAAAAATTATCAACTATAATCATGTGAGATTCATCTCAGGAATATAAGGATGTTTCAACCTATGCAAATCAATAAATATAATATATCATATTAACAGGACAAAAACCATATGAAGATTTCAATAGATGAAGAAGCAGCATTTGGAAGATACAAATAAATAAAAATGTTTCTTTGTTCATGAATTGGAAGAATTAATATTCTTAAGATATCCATACTACCCAAATTGAATCTACGTATTTAATGGAACTTATATCAAAATACCAATGACATTCTTCACAGCATAGACAAACAAATCCTAAAATTTGCATAAAACCACAAAGACACCCCCTGATACAGCAATCCTGATAAAATATAAATAAATGAATAAAACAAAACAAAAATAAATTCAAAAAATAAAGCTGAAGACATCACACTACCTGACTTTAAAATATATTACAAAACTATAGCAACCAAAACTGTATGAAGTTGGCATACAAATAGATACCTGGACCAGTGGAAAAGAATAAAGAGCATAGAAAAAAATTCATACACCTATAGCTAACTGATTTTTGACAAAGGTACCCAAAAACAAAGATTGAAGAAATGATATTGTCTTCAATGAAAGATGAGGGGAAAACTAAATATTCACATGCAGAAGAATAAAACTTGACCTTTTTCTTCCATCATATAAAACAAACCCTCAAAATTAATTAAAGATTTAAATACAGTATCTCCTTTTGCAGTTGTAAAACTACTATAAGAAAATTTAGGGGAATGCTTCTTGGCATTGGCTGGACAGAAATCTTTTAAAATAAGACCTCAAAAAGCATAGGCAACAAAATTAAAAATGGACAAATGGAACTACATGAAACTAAAAAGTTTTTGCATAGCAAAAGAAATAATTGACAGAGTGAAGAACAACGTAAAAAATACAAAAAAAAATTTAAAAACTATATATCTGACAAGGGGTTAATATCCAGAATACATAAAGAACTCAATCAACTTAATAGCAAATAATAATAATAGTAATCCAGCTCCAAAATTGGCAAAAACCCCTTAATAGAAATTTCTCAAAAAGACATATAGATGGCCAGCAGCATCAAACACTGTTCAAGATCACTTGCAAATCAAAACCACAGTGAAATATCACCTCACCCCAGTTACAATAGAATGATTCAAAAGATAAATGTTAGTAAGGATGTGGAGAGAAGGGAACAGTTACACATTTTTGATGGCAATGTAAATTAGTATAGCCAGTATGGAAAATGGCACGATTAGATCTCAGAAAATTAAAAACAAATTTAGCATATGGTCCAGGAATTTTATTACTGCATATATATCCAAAGAAAATGAAGTCAGTACACTGAAGAGGTATTTGCACCCCATGTTTATTGTAGCATTAATCATAATAGCCAAGATATGGAATGAATCTAAGTGCTCATCAGCAGATAAATGGATAAAGAAAACATGATATAGTACGCAATAGAATGCTATTCATCTTTTAAAAAGAATGAAATCTTGTCATCTGCAGCAACATTGATTAACCTGGAAGATTATGGTAAATGAAAAATCCCAGAAACAGTAAGATATATACCACATGATCTCCTTCATACTTGCAATTTTAAAAATGTTGATTCCACAGAGGTTGAGAATAGAACTGTGGTTACCAACAAATGGAATTGGCAGGCAGTGAGGAGGGTGAAATGGGGAGAGATTGGTCAATGAGTACAAAGTTATAATTAGATAGGAGGCATAAATTTTGGTGTCCTATTTCACAATATGGTGGCTATAGTTAACAATAATGTGTTTAATATTTCAAAATAGCTACAATGGATTAACAAGCTATGGTATATGTACACCATGGAATACCATTCAGCCATTTAAAAAGATGGAGACTTTACATCTTTTTTATTAACCTGGATTGAGGTGGAACACATTCTTCCTAGTAAAGCATCACAAGAATGAAGAAGCAAGAATCCAATGTACTCAATTCTAATATGAAGGCAGTGGATGAGCTAATACAAGGGGAGGGGTTATGGGGTTAGGGGCATGGAGGAGCTGGGAGAGGGAATGGAGGTTTGGCACATCTCTTGGGGTGGGATCCAGTTATAAGAGGGCTTTACCTAGCAAATGCACTCAGTGTAACCTAATACTTTGTACCTTTAATGAATCCCAAACAATAAAAAAATAGTATTAAGAGAGGATTTTTAATGTTCTCACTATAAAGAAATAATAAACATTTGAGATAACAGATATGCCAATTACCTTGATTATATCATTGCACAATGTATACACACATCAAAATTGTCACATTGTACCTGAAAATATATATAATTTTATGTGAATTAAAATTAAAAAATGATTACAATGTAATAAAATACTAGTTATGGAAAATAATAGCTACCTATGTTGAATATTTGCTATGTGTCAATAAATGTGCTAAACAATTTTCATAATCATTTGATTTTATTCTTGCAAATACTTTTTGATGTTGTTATATTCCTTTAGTCATAAAGCTGGATATAGCAGAACTGGACAGGATCCAAGCCCAGGTTTGTTTGAGTCTCTATTCCCAGTTTGCAATAACCAGACTGTAATGTCTTTAAATCTAAGCCATAACCATACCTTAAAATTGGCACCTAATTTGTTATGACTGCCTTTCCCTCTCACTCTGAGAGTAATTAATTCTCAGAAGTTTCTATGTATAGTGCTAGGACGGCAATTCACTGAAAGAAATGTTTTAGATGTCATTTCCCTTTATTTTACCAAGATCCAATGATTTGGGGGAAAGAAGCATTTGATAGATGGCAATGAAGTTACATAGAGTGGATGATTATATGAAGAAGCCTTCTGATTTTAGTGTTTCCAAATCAGTTCCATAGGTTTTTAGTTATTACCAATCAAAAGATTTATAATGATAATTTAAAAATTCTTTACTTGATCATGGTAACAGAATTCTATAAGTTGAAAATGTACAAAAAGTATATTTCTAATTTTTTTTTTCTCCAATTAGGGTCCCTTCCATGTGTAATTCATTCAATAAACACAAAGCATTCATCAGGAGCCAGTACCTGTCATGTCTAAGGATATAAATATAACAAATGAACATCTCTTGCCCTGAATAAGTTCATTTGCCTGCTCATGTGACTACATTTTGAAGATAATGCTGTTATACTTGTGAATACAGGGGTTTGCAGAGGTCTCAGTAGAAAACAAAGTATAAGCTCTCTAAGTAAAATGCCTGAAGAGCACAGATGAGTGAAGGATTATGTTTGACTAAGTGCTCTATGAAAGTCACATTTGGTATGAGTTTGAAAGATGAGTTTAACAGGTAAGATCAGAGAAGGGCAGTTCACATAGGAAAGACATAGTCTTCTTGGGAGAACAGTGAGTAGACAGTATCTAAAGAGGCATGGAGGAAGATACATAGTGAGGACTCGTTATGTGAAATTGAAACATAAGACAGCAATATCAGAGCCTAGTTACTCCATTTATATCATGGAACTGAAGTTTTCTTCCATTGAGGAAATGGACAATTTACATAGACATGGATTATTTTATTATAATTTGACAGAATAAGATTCTGGAGTATCTTTGGAGTTTTGTATAAAACGTGGAAGGGAATGGGAGAATGAAATTTATAACACTATTTCTGTTCTAGACTGCAAACTTTGTAAATGTAGGGACCTCTGATTCGTTCACATTTTCTACATCTAAAAGAGGGCCTGGAGCACACTATGAAGGTCTGACAATTAAGTGCACAAAATTATCCTAGAGAAAGTGCTACAGATGTCATCGCTGAGTATCACTATGTTCACCTTCAGAGTACTCCTCCTGGGAAGCTATGCACTGATGCCAGCATCTAGTTCACCCTTGAAAGCAATTTTGGAATTCTTTTTCCTCAGTGACCATCAGAGCTGTCATCATATTACTTTTGATGTTTTGTAAGTCATCAAAATATCTTCCTTGCAATATTTCCTTTCTCTTTGGGTAAGAAAAAATTCACTGGGGCCAGGTGAGTAGGGAGGATGTTTCAATACAGTTACTTGTATACTGGCCCAAAACTCCCTCACTGTGTGAGCTGGTACATTGTCATGATAGCAGAGTCGTGAGTTGTTGGCCAGAGTTTTCAGTTAAGATTTTCCTAACTGTTTTGATGCACAATTTGATTAATTTTTGGAATGTTTTCATCGGTTCTGCCCATTATTGGCCACTTTGACCTCTCTTCATCAGGGATGCTTTCTCTCCCTTGAGAAAAACATTTATTCTATTTGTACACTGCTATTGTCTTCATGGCATTATCCCCATAACCTGAGACTAACATGTGCCTGATTTCAGTTTGATTCTTGCCAAGTGTAACAAGAAATTTAATGTCCATTTGTTATTCTAATTCAAGCTCCAGCATTCTCATGATGACACACAAAAAGATGCAGTAACGATAATGAATTCCGCTCAACAAGACACGTGAACATAGACACAGACACAACTGTGAGACACTCTTATACCAAAGTCATGAACCTTACTGAGTGTTTCTGCAGTGCAGCCAACATGGTGCATGGTGGCAAGTTCATAAACTTAATTGTCAGACGTTGTAGGTGCTCGGGATAATTTGTGAATGAATGAATCAATGAACAAATGGATAAAGGAGTATACAGGTTACCTTAGTGATTATCTCCTGAAGTCTTCTTGCCCAAAGTCCTTTTTCCATAAATGCAGTGATTTAGATAATTTGCATTGTTTCTATTTCTTGTACTGCTCAGATTAAGCGGTCTCCTCTTGTCTTCTTCCTAGCTGTCTTCTCAGATTCATAAGTATCTATTGTAATACTCCTTCTTATTGATGTTGTCTTCTTCACATAGAAAGTCCTCTTTCTCTGCATGGTCTTTTATGTATCTATCTTCGCCAATATTCAAGAATAACACTTTAATGTCTACAGTCTTCCACATGAAATCATCTCCATTGAAGCTCTACTTGGGAGTACATTAGCTTTTTGACATTTTTGTTTATCTTCTCATTTATTATTTCTTCTTTATTACTTATTAAATAATAAATTCATTAAAAACTATTTCATCAGTATTAAATTATTTAAAACATACATATTTGAGAACATCTGAAATATTAAGAAAAGTATACAATATGAACCAAACAATGGCATATAATCTTATTACCTAAACAATCTTAACATTTTCTTCATTAAGTTTATAATATTTTAATATGTTTATATTGATGAATTGATGCTACAATGTATACATATATGTGAATATATGTATAGATATATGAACACTATGAATGTGAACACATATTTATGAATATCTAGTGATTGAAAGACATATGCATTTTATACAATGCTTTGTTATTTAATAAAATGTGTTTATCATTTCCCCAAATATTTCTCAAGAATATCACTTTAATGTTTACAGAGTATTTCATTAAATTTGAGTACAGATTTAATTACGATTTTCATATTTTTGGTTGAACATTTATATTCTTTCCAATTTTTAACTTTAAAACAATTCTATAATGGAATTGTTTTAAATAAGACAAACTTTTTATTTGTACTGATTAGTTTTTGAATAAGTAAATAGAAGTAAAATTAGTTTTAAAAAGGTATAAAGTGGATATAAGCTTTTTAAACAGTATTGCTAAATGTGGAAAAATATAAATATCCACCACTTTTCATGCAGGATTTTGCAATTTGTACTTTATCAAACAGATTATAAAGGCTTATTTCTTTTTGTATTTATCAACCTCAGCTTAATATGTGTTAGAGATTAATAATTTGAGAGCTAAAAAATGCCATTAACATTGAGTATATATTGTTTTTTAACAGGGCTGTAACATTATCTTACATATATGCACAAACATACCCACATACACACACACACACACATATGAAAGAGTACCTTTTTCTTTCTTTTGAAACTGATTGTTCTTGATCTTTGTTTATTTTACAACTCTGATATTAATAACTTTATTTTTGTTTACTTTTTATTTTAAAATTTTTTTATTTCAAAGTATTAATTGAGGGTACAAGTGTTTTCATTACATGGACATCTTGTAGACATGCTAATATTAGTGCTTTTTGCCCATCACCAGAATAGGGTTCAATGTACCCCATAGGTAAGTTTTTATCCCATGTTCACCCTTCTGCCATGCACCCTTCTTAGTTTCTCTCATTCTTTCTATCACTTTCTGCTCATGTGTACCCATCTCTTAGCTCTCACTTAAAAGTGAGAACATGGTATTTAGTTTTCCATTCTTAAGATACTTCACTCCATGTTGCTGAAAGTGACATTATTTCATTCCTTTTTATGGCTGAGTTGTACTCTATGGTATGTATACACCACATTTCTTTATCTACTCATTAACTGAAAGAGACTTAGTTTGATTTCACATTTTGGCCATTGTGATTATGCTGTGATAAACATTCAAGTGGAGGTGCCTTTTGATTAAATTACTTTATTTCCTTGAGTAGGTATCCAGCAGTGGAATTGCTGGATCAAATGCTAGGTCTACATCTACTTCTTTCAGGAGTCCTCATACTATTTTTATAGAAGTTGTAATACTTTGAGTCCTACCAAAAGTGTACAAGTATCCCATTCTCTCTGCACTGATACAAGCTTCTATCGTTTCTTTTTAATAATAGTACTTTTGATAGAAGTAAGGTTGTATCTCACTGTAGTTTTAATTTACATTTTCCTGATGATTAGTTATGCTGAATATTTTTAATATGTTTCTTGGCCATTTGTCTATCTTCTTTCAGAAAATTAGAAAATCTAGAGAAATGGATACAGTATTAGAAACAAAAATCTCGCAAGGCTGAATTACTAAGAAACAAAAACCCTGAACAGACCAATAATGAACAGTGAGATTTGAGTCATAATAAAAAAAATCTCCTGATTAAAAAAAAAAGCCCTAGAATGGATAGATTCATTAATAGCTGAATTCTATCAGACCTACAAAGAACAGGTACCTATCCTACAGAAACTGTTTCACTGAAAAGGAGGGTATCTTCCCCAGCTAATTCCAGGAAGTCAGTATAACTTTGATACTAAAGACAAGAAAGGACACAACAAAACAAGAAAACTATAGACCAATATGTCTTATGAAAAAGATGCAAAATATTCAACAAAATACTAACATACTGAATTCAACAGTACATCAAAAAGATAATCTACCATGATAAAATGGGTCTCATCTAAGGGATGAAGGATGATAAAATATGCAAAAAATAAATTGTGAATCATCACATAAACAGAAGCAAAAACAAAGAACACGTGATAATCTTGATAGACACAGAAAAAAATTGATAAAATTCAACACCCTTTCATGATAAAAGCCCTCAACAAACTAAGCACAGAAGGAACCTACCTCAAAATTGTACAGGCTATACATAAGAAATACACAGTGAACCTCATACTGAATGATAAAAATTTGAACACATTCTCCCTAAGAACTGTTACAAGACAAGCATGTCTCCTGTCACCACTTCTATTCAAAATAGTACTGGAAGTCCTAGCCAGAGCAATCAGGCAAGAGAAGAAAATTAAGAGCATCCAAATCAGAAAAAGGACATTCAAACTATCCCTGTTTGCTGACAATATGATACTGTATTTAGAAAACCCTAGAGACTCCACCAAAATACATGTGGAACTGATAAATAACTTCAGTGAAATCTCAGGTTACAAAATCAGTGCATACAAATCAGTAGCATTTTTATATACTAATAACAGTCTAGAGAAGAGCCAAATCGAGGACTCAATGCCATTCACAATACCTACAAAGAAAGTAAAATACCTAGGAATATGCTTAACAAAGGACTCTACAACAACCTCTACAAGGAGAACTCTGAAACATTGGTGAAAGAAATTGCAGATGACACAAATGGAAAAACATCCATTGTAAATATTAACTACTTTTATTTTTATTAACCTTCTTTTTTGTTAGAATTCATTACAGTATTTGGAAACATACTATGTACTTAATAAACATAATAAGCAATAATAATAGTCAATTCTATTGGATTAATAAAATAGCAAAAATAGAAACAGCGTTTATTAGTATTTTCAATATAGGATTTAATAAAAGTTAGATCAAAGCTTTGTTTATCCCCTTTCAACTGCATTCCATTTCCATGTCATTTAAGGTGTAAATAGTGCTAAACACAACAAACTTTCAAGTCACAGGCACAGTCTGAAAGTAGGTATTTTACAAGTCACATTTTCCTTCTCTTAGTAAACCATGACTAACTAAATAGAAGTACTTTTCAATATATGAGCTCCTTCCCATGTAAAATTCATGACATCTACACAGGTAAATATGTGAATGGCTTTTTCAAGATAAGATCCTAGTGATATAATAAAGTGAACCCCCAAACTGTGATCCACCCTGAAGGTGAAGTGGGTGTTTCACATTGCATAGGACACAACTCAAAAGTGAGCTGACAGAGCAAAGCGAAAGCAACTTTATTTAAGTAACATAGAAGGCTTATTACTTCAGGTAGAGTAGCAGCTATCTCTCAGAGCAACAGAGAGTAGTCCTTTGTGAGTTTCTAGAGTCTTATTTCATAGATTTTATATTATTTAATTTTATGTTCAGTAGAGGCAGAATTATCGATAAGATTTCTGGGAAAGGGACAATGAGTTTCCACACTGAGGGTCTCTCTTCTTTCTAAATCTGGGAGTTGTCACAACATTTATAAACTGTTGTTGATGGAATTTCTTTCTGCAGAAGGTTCCTGGTCTCAGATATTTAAAAAATGAACCCACAGACCACAAAGATCAGTAATAAGATAGGCTTTATTAGTTAGAATGGAATAGAAAGAAAGAAAGGCACTAGAACCTCTGGCAGAGGGGGAGCAACCCAAGTGGGAAGTCCCTACTGGGTCTTTTTGTCTAGGGTGTATGTACTGTTTTGAAAATAGGGAGATCTTGAGAATTATATTTGGTTGGGGCTTGGCAGACTTCAGTGTTGGTTAGCGAATGTATGAGTATATTAACAATGAATGTAGCCCTTCCAGCTCTGGGTAAAAGAAGCAAGAAGTCTATTCCAGAAGAGGCTCAGTTGACACGAAATACTGGAAAAACTGCTTTTCTCCTGTCTTGCTTGTATTTAGAGAGTGTAGTTTGGGAAGAAAAAGTCTATTTGCTTATGAAATGAAACGGCAGATGTGAGAGAAGGATGGACCCCACTTCAGATGTAATTAATTAATAGAAATTTATTGATAATTTGATATACCTGCACGTGTACCTACAGGGGGCTGTTGTGGTGGGCCAACAAGCAGCCTCGACTAGAAGGTGAAAAGCCTTTTTATACTGTTATTCATGCATGGTCAGCAAGCTAGCGCAATACAGAAGCTAATCATAGCAGTTAGCACAACTCAATACAGCTCAGGGGTCACAAGGTAAGGGTACATCATAAGGGCTTACCCAATTCAGGGTGGGGGTACATGTTTGTAAATCACAAGATATATCACAGGCACATTATTTCATGATCATAAGATGGGGTCACATAGTTCATGAGTACAAACAAGTATTGGGTAAGTTTCCAAGAACAACCTTTTCATCAAGGGCTCAACCCCTCCCATCGCTCAGCCCCTCCCTGCATACTTCCTTAATTTCAGTCTGCTTCTTTACCCTTGAGGGGGCTGGGACTAAAAGCCTTAGGAGAGGTTTTCTTTTCCAGGGTAGGGGGCTTGTTCCCCACTGGTCTTAGGGAGGGGGTCAAGGGCAGGGAGCTTGGTTATTACACTTAGGCCTGGAAAACAGGGGCCCTTGTCTAGTTCTAGATGAGGAGAATCCTGTATCATCACTATCATGGCTCTGCTGAGAGCTTTTTTGCTTTTGTTTTTGTTTTTTTAGTTTGCTAATGTATTATATCTAGCACATTATGAGCTGTGAGGGTAGCGTGAGGTGTTTTTTATTTCTGTCTGGGATCCAACTGGTTTTGGCTGTTTTTCTGCCATCTCCTGTTTTATCAGAGAACTTGGTTTGGGACTTAGGACTCTTTATTAAGCAGAGCCTGCTGGTTCCCTATCTCACTAGAATGATATGCTCCAAACAATTCTCCATATTTCAGTTTGGAAGTCTGCATTAAGGACTGAGTTACCCAAAAGAGGTTAATGGCATTTCCTCTATGATAAAATCTATTGTTAGGCTCTGACTGATGGGGCCAATTTAGGGACCCACCCGAATAAAACTATCCTGCCCAGGAAGGAATGAGTGCCTGAATGTCCTAACCAGGAAGAAATGAATGCATGATCCCTACCCTCCAAACTTTTATATTCCCATCCATTTTAGCCCACATGCTGTCTTCCTTTTTGAACTCAATTCACTTGTACCGGAGTGGAATAAAGGCCACATTGCCCACACAGAACCTAGAGTCCAATTTCCTTCTGTTCACATCTCGAAATAATTTCTCATTTTTGGTCCTTAACCTCTCATTGTCTTTCACCAAACTTGGAATTCTTAGAATCACCTCAAGCAGATTTCTTTCCCTGTACCTTGTTTTGTTGCACTATCAGTTAAACATACAAAGAACTTTTGAAGAATGCTTTCAGGGAAAGCTAAACAATTTCTTACTACTGCAAGGAAAGTTTTCTCTTTTGATGGATAATGGCTTTGGAGAGTCATGAAATCAAACAGATTGCTTTTCTTTATTCCTTTATTTATTTTGCTGGACCTGTACAATAAAAAGACACGACGAAATCTATTTCTAATCATTTTCCAATCCCTCTTTGCATTAATGAGAATCATTCCCACTCAGGTGATGTTCTTTTTTTAGATTGTTCTGCTTTCTAATCCAGTTTCTGGCCAACAGTTACTATGGATCCATAAATAATGCCACTTTAATACTTTCTTATTGATCTAGACATAGCTGAAGTTTGACTGTGTGTCCGCTGGTCCCAAATCATATTCTCATCAATAAGAATCTTTCTCTGTATCTTTCACTTACGTTCTTCAAATGTAAAGATAAAGTGACAGATAAATTACCCTTGCCTAACTGTTTCTATATCTTTAATTTTCTGACTTACTTTTTGAAGACAGATAGCTTTCCATTTTCTTTAACATTTTTCCCTCTGGAGAAGGAAATCGAAAAGAAATTCTCTCATCTGAGATGTTGTTGTCTATTTTCTTTCCCTTCTCTTCATTTGTATTTTACTTGCATTAGCTTTTTTAGACTTGAAGCAATCTTCTCACATGAAGTTCTTCTACAGTATTTTCTACCCCATGTCCGTTTTATTGAGATATAATTTACCTATCAGGCAATTTACCCTCTTTCCTAATAATTTTAAAAGTAAGTAAAATAAACAAGAGGAAAAATATCTCTTCATTTACATAGTTTTTTATTTCCAACTATTATTTGCTCCTTAGTATAAAATAAAACCTACTTTATATATTTGCATAGTTTTTTTTTTTGATTTTTGTTTTTACAGTATTTCTTGCCAACTTCTATTTTTTTTCACCGTGGATCAATAATTTCTGTGGTCTATGGTAGGCCTTTCTCTCTAGTAAATATTTTTTTATTTATTTACTATTATTACGCCTCAGAAAATCAGATTTTGGAAGAACCCCGATAATTTTATAAATTTCTATGAATTTGCCAGTGAGATATTTGGTATATTGTTAGTGGTATGTACTGTGTACACTGACAGAGTGAAAGGAGTCTCTGAAAAGCAGAAAGAAACTCCTGTCTATTATTCAAAGAGACTCTCTGAAAAGCAAGGAGCATCCCTGAGGGAAACAGTTATAAATTAACAAAAATAGCATAGGGCCAGACAAGATTAGTATAGGAATGAATTTGTCAAAGGGCAGACAGAACCACAGGGCAGAGGGCACCCATGTGGATGGAGAAATGGGGTCATGAGAAGTAAAGTCATCTTTCCTGCAGAGTAAATGATACTGTGTCTCAGACCAATTTTAGAATTACCACCTTCCATAACAGATGTTGACCTATCACCAGGATCTTATCCAAGTGTCAGCCAGGACCAGGGTAGGAGACTGTGATGCTCCCAGGAATACTGGCTTTGAATGATTTATGGAGTGTTGGAAAGGGGGTTGCTGTGACTAAGGAGTTTGGTTTCTGGCCTGCTTTCCACCCCATGGGAAGCAATAAAGATGTAAAGTAGAGATTAAGTAAAAATATCACACTAGATAAAGGTAACTTTAAGGTATATAAGAAGTAAAGATCTGAGCAGATGTTGGTGAGTTGCTTCCACCACCTCTCTACTGTGGAGCCTTGTCTTAACTTTGGAGAGCTTTTGTATGTCTTTCAGTAATTTCTGAATACCAGCATGGCGGGTACTCATTATTTCATCCTGGTTGTCCCATCTGTGTGGAAGAGGTATGTCAACTGAGAGCCTCTAGCCAGAGTACCCTTTGGTGTGGCTTGAAGGGCCTCCCTGGAAGGTATGTGGACAGATTGCTGAGAAGATGGCAAGTAGCCTTTTCTCTGGTTCTCTTTTAACAAGAGATAGTTGCTTCCATAGTGGAATTGGTCTTAAGCCAGGAGCTTATATTGGCCTATCCTAGTCTCTTTGTGTGGCTCTGTGTTCATTAGTGGTATGTTTTTCAGTTCTTTCTCCGACCACCCAAGAACCTGCTCTGTAAAGTTCCAGCATGCTTATAAAAATATCTAGCATTGTACCATGGCACAATGCTAGTCACAGAACAAAACTAAATTAATGCAAAAATATGCAATATAGTCTAATCAAAATATGTACTGGGAATTGTTAGTAGGTAAAAGAATGATGGTTACTAGAAAATACTGATTTTTATAAGATACTAACTTAAAAATAACTCTAGGCTTGGTTAAGTTTTTGTATGTCAACCAAATCACAGGAGGAAAGTAGAATATATGCCCTGGAATCCATCACTTCATTAATTAAGGAACTATGTGTGAAGTACTTGTTAGTGCTGGAGTCTAAGTCTAGGCACAAGCATTGCAACTAACGAAGACTGGCAAGTTCTGAATTCTAGTTTGCCTTTCTAAAACAACAGTCATTACTCACACGTGACTATTTAAATGTAAATACATTAAAATGAAATGAAATTAAAAATTGAGTCCCTCAGTTGCATTAACCACATTTCAAATGCTTGGTAGCTAAAGGTAGGTAGTAGGTATCACATCTGACAGAGCAGATACAGAGCATTTTCTTTCTTTCTTTTTTTTTGAGACAGAGCCTCAAGCTATCCCCTTGATTCAAGAGTACTATGGCATCACAGCTCACAGCAACCCCCAACTCCTGGGCTCAAGTGAGTCTCCTGCCTCAGCCTGCCAAGTAGCTGGGACCACAGGTGCCCGCCACATTGCCTGGCCATTTTTTTTGTTGCAGCCATTATTGTTGTTTGGTGGGCCCGGGCTGGATTCGAACCTGCCACCTTAGGTGTATGTGGCTGGCACCTTAGCTACTTGAGCCACAGGCACTGAGCCACTTGAGCCACAGGTGCTGAGCCTGAGCCAGAGCATTTTCAACATAAGAAAAGTTCTATCAGAAAGGACTGTCTTTAAGATCGTTTTATTTTTTGGAAGTTTGATGGTGATTAATCTTAAACACAGAGGAAAGTAAAGAAAATTTTTACAGACATTTATGTACTTACTACCATGATAAAATACATGGTATTTGCCATTTTTATCCTGACTGACTCCTATATAAAAATAAGAAATAAAACTTTACAAATAAGTTCTCTCTTCCCTTCCCTCTCCCCTTCTCTTCCGTATCTCCCTAAAGGTAACCATTACCCCAAAGATGGTGTAAATCTCTCATAAGGACATTTTTGAAATTTTATTACATAAGGGCATATGGATAAACAACATACACTATTATTTTTTGTTTTGTAATGTTTTATAAGAATGGTATCCGCTATTTACAACTTAACTTTTTTGATCATTGTGGTTTCCATTTAACATTTTACTCTGAGATTTAACTGTGGTGATGCTTGTAATTCTCACATGCATTTCTATAATTCTGTCTATTCATCTGCCCTACAGTGTTTTCTGTACAGAAAAATCCACTGTTTTCATCCATTTTTTGAGTGAGAAACTATTAGGAGCTTTCCAGCTGAGGTCTACATTCTAAACATTTTACAGGCTCTGTTGGACAGCCCAACCTCTGCACCAGGCTTGATTAGAGTTAAGCAGCCCACAGATTCTAAATCTTTTAAGAAAGTGCACTGCCAAAGATGGGAAGGCAGCTTCACTCCATGGTGCTGTTTGATGCCCATCAAGGCCTTGCTTCAGACCTCTGCGAGATCTTCTATTTACACTCTGATAAGAGCATGGGGCAGGTACCCAGTAACCCTGTAGAACCTGCACATCTGACTGAGTGGCTGCTCCTCTCTGGTATCTTGCTTATTGACTCTTTCCTAAATAAATGGGTCTCTATGTAAATCAAGCCCTAAAAAGATAACTTGCTAAACACATGCACTCATTTTTTTTGAGGGGGAAAAATAAGTTACTAAATTTGTGTCAAAATTTTCACTCTCCTGGAATATATTTAGCTGCTATCTTTTGATGTTCTGATCTCATAAATTTAAAAGCAACTCTTGGATCCCAGCTACAGAGACAGGCAGCAAACATTAGGTCTATTTTTCTTTCCCTTTGCCTCCTTCTCCCAAAGGATTCTGTCCTTTATGGAATGTAAAATCAGCCTGGAGAATTTTAAGACTTTCAATGTAATGTTGACTCTATGTTCTCCATCCTGGAAGTTTAAAGCCTGCCTTTCTAATACTTTTTTTGGTATAAACCAAACTTGTTTCTCACCTATAAGACTGCTCTTGCACAATTTCAAAGACACAGAAACTTTGAAAATATTGATATATTTCATTATTACATTTCAAGCATTTCTACATTTTAGATTATTGGATTAGAAAAGAACATTAGCAAATTGGCCATTTCAACAAATTGAGGATTCAGAGGTGTTTCCATGAAGGATCATCAAAACTGACCTTCATCTTCACAAATTGTATATTTTGGGAAGCCTACATAAAATGTATTAGAAAAGTAATTACTCAACTCAACTCAGTTTAAATAGTCAGTACATGTCATCTTACGTGTTTCCTTATGTCTGGGAAGTATTTTTTCCCCTAGAACAGCATTATTTTCTTTCTGTCTCAGTAAAATATAACTCAAAGTGTAATGCAGGTAGTGAAATTTGTGGTCCTCCTTACTCAGCCATTCTTCTCCCCTCACAGAAAGCATGAATTCCAAAGAATACAATATTAGTGTTTGAAATACTAATTGAGAACCTACAGGACTTTTCTTTTTGGTCGTCTGATGGAGTGGTTATCCTAAATAACTTTAAAAATGAAAATAGAGAAAAATTCTGGCTAAAATATCCACCACTGACATAGAAATAAGATAACATATCTTTTGAGGTAAGCTAGCATTTAAAAGAAATAAATTTCACCTCAAGAGTATATGATGAACCTTATTGATTTTAGGATTCTATTTTAATAGCAATGCAGAACACAAGAGATCAGAAATAAAGACTAGGGCCATTATAAAGTGGGCACATATTATGAAACCCCAATATCAATCTGGGAATCCAAAGAGCTGTTCCAAAACAAAAGTGAACAATAAATAAATTCATGACCTAGAAGACCATATGGAAACTTGTCTCCTTTGAACTTCACATTGGTTGGAGGGACAATGAAACTTTCCTTGAGAATTGATAAATATCCAACTGCCTTTACTTAGGTTTAGAGCCACAGTTACTGTCACCTTGAAAGAATAAATTACCTTAAGCAGATAATTCTAAGTAGGTGATACCTCAAGGTAACTGGGAAAATCAAATGCAAGTTTCTTTGGAGAAGTCTACCTTTAGCCTATGCTTCAAACAATTACCGCAGGTTATTTCCCAAGAAATATGCTGTCACAATGTAAAATTATATATTATATAGGCAAACAAGAGCCATTAATTAGAGCCAAAGGAAATAGCAGAGAGCAGAATCCTACTCCAAGTCCTCATTAATTAAATTATCAAATATAGATTATAAAATGAATGTTTTAACTGAGAAACAACAGGAAGGAGTGACATCATGAATAAGGAAAAAAGATTATAAAGCAACAAAGCACATATGAAGAAAAGTTTCAGATATAATACACACAATAAATAAAATTTTTAAAGTATTATAAATGAAGGTTTATAAGAACAGATTACATTCTGTTGAAAATAAAAGTAGTGATTGGGAGGAAAGATCCAAAGAAATGTTTCTGAGTGATAAAGCAATTGAAAAAGGTTTTTAAAATATCAGGAAGCCTATAAAATATGTGACCAACACGTCTAATATTTATATATATATATACACACACCTAATATATATATATTTAAACTATATATAAAATATATACATATATAGTTTATATTTAAATATAAATTTTATATTTAAATATAAAATATATATTATTAAATATATGTATAGTTTAAAAGGCGAGAATGGGGAAAACTGAGAAGTAATGTTCCAAATGATAATGATGGAGTTTTTTAGAATTATTGAAAGGCATTAAAGTATAGATCCACAAAACTTATGATGGAACCAAAACAGACTAAGTACAATGAAAACACAAAGACAAAGGGAAGATTTTGAAAGAAGTCAGAGAAGAAAGATAAATCACCTACAAAGAAATGGTAATTAGCCTGACAGCTAAATTATTAACAGCATGCACTGGAATCCAGAAGACAGTAGACTAGTATCTTCAATGTACTGAGATAAAAATAACTCTCCATGACAAGGGCAAAATAAAGATATATTCAGAACAAAAAATATTTTAAGAACTTAGCTCACTAAAAAAATAAAGCATCTGAATGAGATAATTTAAGCAAGTGAAAAGTGATTGCAGATGGAAAGTCTGAGGTATAAGATACCTCAGGGAGTTGTGATAACTGTTATCATAGAGAGAAATCCAAATAAACCATGATTACATAAAATGTTTAAGGGTTAGGAAGCAAAACAAGATAAACTGTCAATACAGAAACATGTAAACAGAGTAGTGATGGTTATAACTAGAATATGTGAAAGTGTTTGTATTGTTTTTAAAGGTTATAAAGGCATTGGTTCATTTTTGGCTTCATTTAGTTAAATAATCATGCTGAAATAGTCTTACAAAAAACAATTAAAATTACTACTCAATTAGTGTGCAACAGAAAGAAGAGTTTTTTGTTTTTTTGTTTTTTTTTTAAAAAGGAGCTTGGGGCAGCACCTGTGGCTCCAAGGAGTAGGGTGCTGGCCCCATATACGGGAGGTGGTAGATTCAAACCTGGTCTTAGTCAGAAAAAAAAGTGCAAAAATAAATTAATTAATTAATTTAATTAAATTTTTTTAAAAAGGAGCTGGGTGGGGGGGAAGGCAAGATGGCTGGCTGAAGCCAGCTTTCAGTGGAAGCTCCTGTCCAGAGTGAGAAATAATGGCCAGAAATAACCCAATAAAGTGGAATATTGGGAGCTGAGCTGAGAGAGAGGATCAATAGGTTTGCATCACCACTGCTGTGACAAGCCAGGACTCGAAGGAAACAAATTTCAGGTACAAAACCCATCCCAAAGTAGACACAAATCCTTTCCCTCCTCCTTCCAGGAGAGCGTCTTGAGGTTAGTAGAGCTTGAGCCCTTAGTAGCGGCTTGAGCCACTTTTTCTTTCACCAAAGGGGAAGAGAGTGACTGAGGGCTGGGAATCCCTCTATGGAGAAATACTGCTATAAGCCCAGGCAGTCTCTTGCCTGGGTCAAAATTTGATCTAATATTCTCCCTACATTCCTGAACTCCCAAATCCACCCCTTCCCCTTCTCCTGGCAGTCTGGAAGACTACCCCCAGCAAAATCCTGAGCCTTTGGCAGATTTTTGCTAGGGTGGGGTACTTCAAGAGCAGTGGGACAGTTGTGCTGAAACTATAACTTGAATAGAGGTGGGGAGTCACAATGGGAGAGAAAGACCATGGCTCAGGTCCCACATTACCAACCACTGTGGCCCACAGGCTCCCTGGCTTGGCTCCCCACTAGGCTCCTGTGACTGGTGGCCATGGTGGCAACTTTCAGGCTTTTGTAACCCATGCACTTGCCAGTGACTCTTGCCAGGCTTCTGTGACCTCTGGGACCCACAGCCAGAGACTCCACCCTTTGGGTCCCCACCAGGCTCCTGAGACCTGCACCCAGTGACTCCTGCCCAGCTCCTGTGACCCCTGAGGCCCCCGAGGCTCCCTGAGGCCAGGAACTCCATCCTCTGGCTTCCTGCCCAGTTCCTGCAGCATGAGACTAGGGGTCAGTGGCCCTGCCTTCCAGTTCCCTGCCTGGCTCCTGTAACCTGCACACAGCAGTACCCCAGACCAGCAACACCACCCCCAACAGTGGCATCACTGCCCCTGACAGTGGTGGCAGGTCCACAGTTCCTCCCACTGGGGTCAAATTGAGCTGCTAGTGGACCCTCGCTGACTAGATGCTGAAGACCTTTTGAACTCTCCCACCTTATCAGTGTTTGTATTGACAGGGATAATTAGTTTGGAACTCTTGACCTGGGCTGATCATCCCAGGACCCACCAAGATTGTACCCTGGTTGTGTTGTTGTTGGAGTGAGGGATTCTCCTCTTCCAGTTGTCGCCTGTGGGGGGTGGAGTATCTTAGTTGCTTATATGTCTCCACAGCTGAGATTTCAGCCCAAAGCCACTGATTCACTAAGATTGGACAGAGACTAGCTGAATACTAGTCAGCATTGTCTAACCCCACCACACCAAGCAGATGCCCAGTTTCAGGCAGTAGTTCTGAATGAGACTTTTGTAAAGCTCTAAGGGAAAAGCCACATTTACCGGTCCCAGTTCTTTGGTAAAGGGCTAGTTAATTACAACTCCAGGAGCCCTCAATTCATTTTCACCTTGCCAGCTTCTCTAGCCAAATGGTAAAAAATAATCATGGGGCAGAATGAGCAGAAAAACTCTGGCAACATGAATAATCAGAATAGATTAGCTCCCCTAAGGAATGACAAAGGAGACACAACAGAAGATCCTATTCATAAACAAATGGCTGAGTATTGAAAACATTTACACTCAGTCAGGAACCAGGAAAGGTTGCTCACTGTCTCCACTGCTTTTAAACATTGTAATGGAGGTCTTAG
>CAUYQV010124558.1:0-15349 GCA_963574575.1 Galagoides demidoff
AGAAAATGACATGAAGGCTGTGTTGATCAGTTTGATGGAAGTATTTCAGATTGCATGTGAAAACCCCACACTGTACCCCAGAAGGGCATTAATGTACATAGTTACCATTCAATAAAATTAAAAAAAAAAAAAGAAAAAAAAGGTGAATTTTGAAAAAAAGAAAAAAAAAAAGAAGACTCCAAGATTATTCCTTTTGCTTTCAGAACATTTTCATGGTCCTAAGTCCAAACTACATACCAAGAGTCCTTCCCTTGGTGAATAGAATATGTTCGAATTATTTTAACTACTTCTTGAAGATGCAGCATTATCATTGTGAAAATCTATACTATGCCTTGCCTTCGATGGAGGTGAAATGGGTCACCAGAAGGGAAAATTTAACATTGTAGGAGATGATATGCAGCATTTTTCCTTGTAAATGTCCCTGGTGTTATGGTATTATCATTTTTAACCATTTAGCTTTTTTTACCCCTTAAAATGAGAAAGAAGGCCATACAGCTGCATAGCTTTCCATACTATTTAATTGGCTGAAAAGTAATTATTCGATCAAAGACTGACATTCCAGGTTGTCATGTGTGCTGTACACAGTAGGTTTGGTTTTGAATTGAACAGATGTCTGCTAACCTCAGGTAAGTTGAGGGCTCTGAAAAGATCTTCCAATAAAAATGCAAAAGAAATCTTTATCTATGCATACACTTACATCCTGTTGGCATTAAGTATGTATTATGGTTAGAAATCTTTGGTTGCACCTAACAGCTTGGGCAAAATAGTAATTGATTATAAGTTTACAGAGGTGTCTTTCAAAAACATGGAGATAGCAATGTTGAAGTGATTCAGAATTATATTCAAATTAAGGATTGGAGTGTTCTGGACCCGAGAAAAGCTCCCTCATCACATGTCATCTCTCCTTCTTTCTATGCCAGCCTGTGTCTTCTCCCCTCAGTTGGTAAGGTAGCACATCCTTCATTCAAGAGGACAGCCGGGGGCCGTGGGCTCATGGTGCTGTGGGGGTCTCCGGCCCAGCGGTGGGCCTCCCTCAAGCTCCTCTTGTGCTGTACAAGCTCCTGGGCAAGACCCTTGAAGTGATGACCCAGGAAGCAGTGGCCTATGATTTAGCCCTACACTAGTAATAATGTTATTTGATGCTCCAGACTGTGTAGCAAATAAAGATAGCAAAGATACGCCCCCACCGCGTGTGCTGTGGGGTAATTTGATTTTATAATCTTACTGCAGAACAATTCACAAATGGCCGTGTTTACAGGGATACTTGAGAATCGATGAAAGTAAACAAACACAAGAGCACAGGTAGAAAGGCAAATGAGAAGTTGAGAAATGAAAGTGGAAAATTGTTATACTATATTTTATACAAAAAGTGGGTTCTAAAGTTTCAAGAATATTATCAAAAGGTCTTTTCCTCTGAAATGTCTGTAATATTATTAGTCATTATAGCCATTAACATTTTAGTGGAAATTGGCTATGTCAGAAGCACTCAGTTTGGAAGATGTTAGAACATTTTTTTGTTTCCTTGTCAAATAAGTTTGGGAAATGCTAAAGATTCAATAAATCCTGAAATTAAGAAGCCTGTATAACGTTGCATGGATCTGTGTAACTTTGCTTGGATCTGTGTTTTTTTTTTTTCATTAATTTGGAGTCTTTATTCATAGAACAACAAATATCAATCTTGAATAATACTTTTGGGAAGATTTTCCAACTTCATCTATAGCATAGGACTTCTTGGAGTCTTTAATATGCAAAAATTCATTGCAAATCTCTGCAGGGGCTTGACATGCTTGGGTTCTAAACTTCCTTAAGCATGGAATTTTTCTTTCTTGGAAAATCTGTTATCATATTTTACAAAATAGTGTTGGGAAAAGCACGGTTTGAGAAATACTAACTTTAGCAAACAATGAAGAAGAAATCCAGCCTTCAGAAGAGTCAAGGCCAAACTCAAGTTATTTTTATCCCATGCATCTTTGGACCATCTGTGCCATGACCTTTTCATTTGTTTGGGTTATTCAGAGTTGATTCTTCATGTCTTTAACTTTTTCTTGGAGGAAAAGGAAGAATTTTAATTGTTCATCCTGATTTTAGTCTTGAATCCCTGCCCTTTAAAAGCAAAGACTATTTATTTGTATTAATAATTCTTAAAAACATAGAACATTGCCCGTACTGTAATCATGTACCATGGCAATGTGAAGACTCCCCCAGATGGCCAAATTTGAGGGCGTTCTGCTACTAGCATATTAAATCAAGTTTCCTAAATATTCTTAGCAATTAGTTTTCTCATTCTGTAACTACAAAGGGGTGAGATTTTTTTTCTTCTTTTCTCCGTAAAGAAGATTACATTTCTAAAATTTTTGAGATCATCTTTACATTTATTACTTGAAAGGCAAAAGTAAAGATTAAACTCTATGATTTGGGCTGTTGTTGCTGTCCAAGTAATGGGTAGGCAGTGATAAAAAGTAGTTTGTATAATGCTGCTCCATTAAGAATATTTCATGACTGTTTGTGTCTGTATGTGTGTGTGTGCACGTGCGTGTGCCTGTGTGTGCATGTGTGTGTGTGCAGCACAGTCTGTCCTCATTCCTTTCCCTCCTCTTTCTGGGCGCAACGTTTACTTGTGTCAAACTGAAACCCTGAAGGTTTAGAACCAACTTAGAGTTGAGAGAATTGCTTGAGGTTAAGAGTTTAAGACCAGCCTGAGCAAGAATCACCCCATCTCTTCAAAAAATAGAAAAATTAGCCTATAGTCCCTGCGACTCTGGAGGCTGAGGCAGGAGGATTGCTTGAGCCAGGAGTCTGAGGTTGCTGTGAGCTGTGATGATGCAACAGCACTCCAGCCTGGGCAACAGAGCAACAGAGCAGGACGCTGTCTTGAAACAAACAAACAAAACAAAACCGACTTACAAAGAGCAGTGGAAGTCTACTGATTGTGTAGCCTCACAGGGTGGTAAAACTGGACTACATAATAATGTTTAATGATTCAATGTGGAGGGTGATTTGAAAATATGAAAATATTTCACCCCCTTCTCAATCTCTCATTATCAGGTAAAAGTACTTTTTATGCAGACTACTTGGAACACTAACAAAATGCTCAGTATTTAATTTCTTCTAGACCTCTACCTAATAATTTAACCACTACTAATCTATTTAGTATAGTTTTAGGATTAACCCTCTTGTCATTAAATTTATTTTGAGTTCTCTCAAAGTTTCTTATCATGATCAGGTGTTGAATTTTACAAAACATTTTTTCTTCTTCTTGAGATGACTATATGGTTTTACTTCATTCTATTAATGTGTTTAATATTAATATTAATGAATGTGTACAATATTAAGTCTTATAATTCAAACCATCCTTACATTCATGGAATAAACCTAATTTAGTCACAATTTTTTTAGTACAGTTGAATATTTGTATATTGAAATTTATAAAGGAGATTCTTCCATTATTTTTATTCCTTACCTCGTCTTTATCTGGGTTTTTAATTAGTCACTGATTTTTTCCCCAGGTCTTTGCAGAAGATCACTATCACATATAGCAGGTAGAGATTTATAACTTAATCTTCTAATAACTACCGTGTTTCCCCCAAAATAAGACCTACCCCCAAAATAAGCCCTAGCAGGATTTCTATACATTTGTTAAATACAAGCCCTACCCCAATAATAAGACCTAGTGATGGGTGTGGCTATGCAGATATATTCAATATGCAGATATGCTGCATAGCCACGCCATGCATTTCGGCACGGAGGAAAGACATCCCCTGAAAATAAGCCCTAGTGTGTCTTCTTGAGAAAAAATAAATATAAGACAGTGCCTTAATTTCAGGGAAACATGGTATGTACTATTTCAGAAAATATCTTAAGGGTTAAAGTGTTATAAAGTGAAATTATAATTCAGGATTGTGCTGTTAATAGTTATATTTCTATTAATTAATGAGGAAGAGTGAAAAGAGCTCCAGATCTTAGGAAGTCCAGGGTGTCTGGTTCTCACTCTGACACTTATAAGCTATGTAACCTGGGAGACAATGAGAGAATTTTATAGTAAATGACACATGTAAAAATATAATTCTGTTGTAAGGGTGTACGATGGACTAGCCAGAAAGAGATGAAAATGAGTGGTTAGGACGCTGTTGCTGGAGTCAAATGATGGTTAAAACCCTGAACTCGGGCCTGATTGACTTTTCCAGTGCTGCCAGAGTTACCTTTATCATTCTTTCAAGAACATTGGTGATGAATTAATATAGTATCAGGAGCAAGCAATTTAAAAATTAGGTCTGAGACCCAGAAATTAACATGATCAGTCCTTTACTGGTGAGTTCTGAGTGTCAGCCACATGTCCTCTTGTCTCAGTTGAAGACATCAACCAGTGACAGCTGGCAGAGCGCATGTCACTTCCCTAGAAGACTCGTTCACTAGTGTCCGACCCCAGCAAATAGCACCTGCCCATCCTCAGAGGACGTGAGAGAGGTCTGGGAGGGTGTGTGAGCTGCATGCTTCTTGTTTGAGAAATAGCACTTGAGGATCAGCTACTCAGATTAACAGGTTTGGGGTGAGCTGGGTCAAAAGCATGACCTGTGAACACAGAACCCCAGAGTAGATAAGAGTAAAGCCTGCTGGAAGCAGGGAGGGCAGGAAAGATATTACTAAGTATTTTTGGCAGGATTATTATTAAACTCCCCAGGCTTGTAAGCACTTCGCCAAGTGCTATCCGTTTATGACACTGGTGGTAATTTTAGCGGAGAGACTTGATAAGGTAGACAGGCCAGCGAGTCATTCCTGTTGGCCCACTGCAAAGGCTTACGTGGTATCATCTTCTCTCCCCATTTACCATGACCCAGGGCTTGAGCAACACTCTCCGTACCAACCATCCAAACATTAACGCTCTAGTAATGGCAAAAAATGGTTCCTAAGACTGTTAATGTTATGGAATTTCATCTGCTGAAAACAGGAAAAGTGTCTGTATACTGGTATGGTCCACAAAGCAAAGAAACTTGGGATAGCACTTTTGCAATTCAAGAAAAAAATAAAGCATAATCATAATTATCACCCAATTTAATACTAATATGCAATAGTATGTATATTGAAATGGTATATGTTTTACTTATTAATTTTAAAAAAGTATATCTGTCTCCCAATATATCATAAGCACTTAAAGGGTGGGAGAAAGATTGTGTTTTATTTATTTTATTTATTCTGCCAAAACATAGATGTTCAATAAATGTTAATTAAGTAAGTGAATGAAGTAATACTAGATCCTTTTAAAATAAATTAACATGAATACTTTGTGTTGGAAGATACAGACCACCTCATTTTTTCTTAAAGGCCACTGTAAGATCTAGTCGCTTTGTTATTTCTTTTTTGGGGAAATCAGAGACAGAGTCCTAAGAGGTAAGCAACGAGCTGGGTAGTGGTGCCGGCAAGAGCAGGATTTGAAACTCGGTCCTCAGAACTCCGTAGATTAAGCTGTGGTTTTCAGTTAAAATGAACACTTTAAAAATGTATTTTGAGAAAGTGTTTGTGTTTCATTATTCCAAAAGTGACTCAGTAATACAACATTTTGTAGAAACATGGAAGAAACATGAAGTTTAGACTAATGACTCTATTAAAATCTTAGATCCTTAAGAGTGAAAATCCGTAGTTTCTTAGTTGAATTTATCATTCCCTGTAAAACACATTTGGGTAGAAGAATCTGCTAACTCCAAGTGTGAATCTGGAAGGGGAAGGCTGAGTCAGAGCTTGTCGACCTTCTCCAAAGAGGCTTGGGGCGTCTTTCTGCCAGCCAGACATCAGGATGAATGAGTCATCTCGGAGAAACGTCCTCTGTATTTTATTAAGGGAAAGTTTGCCATTCTGGTTTTAATTGAAGGATTAAAAAGGAGACATGAGGACACTTCAGAACATGAATTCCTGCATGAGGAAGGTTTCAGGCTTCAGAGAGTTCTCTAGGCAGACGAGGTGAGGCGTGGTCCAGAGATAATTGCCTCAAGAACCAGTGACTTATTCAGGGTCACCCCAGTCAACAGCAGCAGGGAAGCAGGTGAGTTAGACAGGGAAGGAAAGGCAGCCGGTGGTTTGTTACACACATCGAGCAGGTTACTACTGGCAGCAGTTTCACTAGAAAAGTCCAGGTGGCTGGGTAGAAGGTGCACCTCACAGCTAAGGATGGTGAAGGGTTTCCCCACATTTCTCATTTGTCCATACTCTGCGGCTGCTTTTAAGACCAGCAGTTGGCACTTCCAGCTTACCCTGAGGGAGCTGAGTGTTCTCTGTGGCCAGAGAGACAGACGCCCCCAGTGAGCAGCTCTGGGTTTGCAGAAGTGAGTCCAGAGGGAAGATCGGTGGGGAGCTCAGCACCAGCTACAGGGAGGGAGGGACAAACAATGATGCCCACTGATGGCTAAGGCACTTCACGGTTTACAGAGAAATTTCAAAAGTAACACATGAGCTTAGTTTTGATTCTCACAACTGTGCAGTGAAGCAAGGAGGAAAGACACCGTCATTGTCATTTTGCAGGAGAGGGGACGGAAGCATGGAGAGGTCAGCTCTGTTGCTAAACATTACACAGGTTGTAAATTACAGGTCTGAAGCAACAGGTAGGCATTCAGACAGTGTAAGGGGACTAAAAAATACTGTAAGAGAATGAATGCTCCTACTGGCGAGATACTTGCCACAGATCCCTGAGGCATTGTGGAGATTTACACAATTAAAGGATGCTATTTGGGTGATGCTTTCTATCTTCATTTTGGGGAGAAACACAGGCATGTATGAAATTAAGGAAGAGTTTTGTGGTTAGCTTGAATGAAAAAGAAACAGAATTATGGGAAGAAAATAGAACAAAGAGAAAGAAAGCTTACGGGGCAGGCATGCAGGCATTACCAACATGAACCAAATGCTGCTAGCCTCAGTCTGCGTATCAGACAGCCAGTCAGTTCACTGACAAATGAAATATACTAAATTATTTAACTTACTGCCTAGAGCACCCAAACCCCTACTCTGCTCTCACCCCTAGTCCTAGACACAGCACCACGCTCTCTGTTCAGTCTCTGTACAGAGCAGGTGGAGATGTTACCAAGAGTCTTGACTGAGCAGGTAGTATACGTCATACTCATTGTGAACATTTTCATATCTTGTTATTTATTAATTTTGAAATGCTTTGTAAATATATGCATCTATTTGTAGTATGGGTAATATTTTGAAAGATAACATGCTTTTTCTGTTCTTTTCCCAACTGGTCTTAGTTGAGGCTTCTCTATCTCTGGGAAATTTAGAGATTCAGGTAATACAGAGTTTTGGCATTCAAGATAGCATTGCACAGCAAGCTGATAGTCTTATAAATCAGGCTACCTCTTGAGGAAGGATTTTCTAAATTCCTTTGGTTCCTTCCTGTTGCCATGTTAACAACACAATTTCCTGTATCATGTTGTTAATATTTACCAGAGGTAAATAAAAAGCTGCCTCTTCTTGAGCCTGAACTATTAGGAGATGAATAAGAGAGAAAGAGGCCATGATTTAGGTATTTAGACCACTTACTTACTTCAGCGTGGCCTTGAGAGGGGCAGGTCTGTGAGTCAGTGAGGTGTGTCTGTAAGGACAGAGGAGGACTCTTGTTTTCCTCATTATCTAACTGACTCCCCTGTATTGACCAAGGTTGCAGTCATAGGCAAATCAATTTGGAGGTTTCCAGCAGGATCAGGGACTCAGGTCCTAACGATTAGTTTTTCCAACCTGTCATTGTTTTCCTTATGGCACAGAGAAGAGTCTCATTCAAAAAATTTCCAGAGTGTTTGGTGCAGTGGGGGAAGGGGAGAAGGTGGCCCCATAGCAAGAGCTGCTGAAGGGACAGCTGGACAGCCTGGGGTGGGCTACAAGCAGCCCCGGGCAGACAGGTGTCCAGAGCAGAAGCTTCGGTGAGTGCACATTAGGGAGGGGGCTTCACAGGAGCAACACATGAGCCTAGAGATTAAATCCTAATCTAAATTCCTAGGCTTTTGCACTAGACGTCCTCAGGGCTCAAGGGACTAGACATCCTAGGGCATCACTTGAGGATCAGAAGACATAAAGACAGCATGACCTCAATATGACAGCACAAGGTCATGCAACAAGGTTCCCGCACCTCCAGCATACCCGTTCACCTCTGAAGGGGAAGAGGGGAGCAGCTACACAAGAACGGTTTTCATCTCATGGAGACCAAGTACCACCCAGGGGAGTACGGGAATTATTGAATTTTATTAAGCTTCAAACAATTGGCCATGCAGTTCATTTTTGGCCTACATAGTTAGCAGAGGAGTGGGAATGAAGGATCAAAAGGAAGATCACATTAGCTGAAGATGAAATGACGACATTGCTGTTTGCTCTGTGCTTCCAAAACGCAGTGTGACTAACGGTCTCTGCTCAGATGTATTCCTGTTCATGGACATATCAAATCTCTGAACCCCGGGAGGAGGCGCTCACCCTGGCACTTACCAAATGCTCTTTCGTCTACTCTGCAGGATTCTTAGACTCTCCCTGCCCGGCTCTTCCTGCTGCTGTCCTCGCCCCGACCTTCTCATCTCCCCCTTGCATGAGAGCTTCTAACTTACGTCTTTACTTGGTGGCTCCCCCTCCAGTCCATCTCCCAACTCTTGACATGCGAATTTTATTTAGAAACACCTCACCTCTTGTCATTTTTCTGCTCCAGAATCTTTTTGCCTAAATGACAAATGTCACATTCCTCAGACTGGGATTGCAATTTTTTTTTTGGGATAGGGACTCAGTCTCCCCATAGGTAGGACTCAGGGACAGAAGACATGTCGCCCTTAGTGTCTTTCTGTTGGCCTGACTTTCGGGAAGGTCCCTCATTTCCTATCGGCACAGGGCTCTCTACTGTGCTAGCTCTACCTTTAGAACAAATACCAGCTCTTCCAGAAAGTCTTTCCTGAAACATTCAAGTAGAAATATTCCTTACGGCCTCCTGTTGGCATGTTTGCATGATCAATAGCGGGATAGTCTTATCCCCCCATGATATTACATCCTTTAGAGTGTCTTGCTCATGAAAGTTGTTCAATATAGTTTGATGTTTTTTAATTTAAGGTTAGTATGAGGGCACATAGTATGAGGTTACATTATTTGTGTTTGTAAGGTAAAGTCTAAAGTCCAGGATGTAGTTGTATCCAGGAAGTGTGCCATATACCTCTACATTGCAACCCATAGCTGGGGACCTCTGAGCCCCTGCTTCTTGAATTTAATTATGTTTTTCTCTTGCCTGGAGTTGTTAATCTACTAGCTTCATATCAGTATCGAGTACAATGGATATTTACTTTTCCATTCTCAAGATGCTTTACTTAGGATAATATTCTCCATAACCATCCAGATAAATACAAAAGATGTAAAGTCTCCATATTTTTATGGCTCAATACTGTTCCATGTACACAAAGATAACAGTCCATTCATCCATTCATGGGTTGATGGACACAGGAGTCATTTCCTACTCTTTGCAATTGTGAATTGAGCTGCTATAAACATTCTAGTACAAATGTCCTTATGGTAAATATTTTTTTTTCTTCTGGATAGATACCTAATAATGGGATTGTAGGATCAAATGGGAGTCTATGTTTAGTTACTTGAGGGTTGTTCATATTTCTTTTCCAAAAAGGCTGAGCTAGTTTGCAATCCCACCAACAGCACAAAAGTGTTCCTGTTCCCTTCTCTCTGTACCTTGCCAGCACCTGCAGCTTTGGGACTTTGTGATGTGGGCCATTCTCACTAGGGTTAGGTTATGTCTCAAAGTGGTTTTGATTTGCATTTCTTTGACAATTAGGCTTTCTTTCCCTGAATGGTTAACAGGAGGTAATATATATTTTCAGTTGTAGCGCCTAATTAGTCATCTTAAACAGCTTAGTATTATTTACTCTACATGGACACAGAATGATTTTTAAGAGGTATAAATTAAATAAAAATATTTCTTATTCCACGTAGCACATTTATAAATGTTGTTGCTGATAGTTAAACAGGAATGTGTGAAAAGTCACTGTAAACTGTAACAGCTGGAGCCTATCTTGAGGCCTATAAATACCTAGAGAGGACTCTTGCAGAGGGAAGGATGGTTTTAGAGGAACAAACTGTTCCATTTAGATTATATAAACACAGTTTTAAAAATACAAAATTGGTATCTTGTTTATAGTTCTGTACCCACAGGATTTTAGCAGATTTTTTGTTTTTAAACCACTTGAACAGAAACAAATGAAAACTTACATAACATGAATAAGTTTTAATAATTTTGAGCCCATATATTTTTCTCTTTCTTAATAAAAGATTTTTTTCCCCTCTGAATCATCGTGGGTAATACTTATTCTGAATCATGAACATGTTTTCAATGTAATTAATCTCCTATAATTTCAGACTGGAGAAGCAATATTGGATTTCACATACTGAAATGGTTTGATTTTCCATTTCTGAAATTTATTGGAAATGTGGCCATTCTTAGTGATTTTTGTCCACACAATCTATATGCCAAGGACACTGTATATTTTGGATTTCAGTAGTAGTTTCTTTCTTTTTAATTCTTGTCTTTGTGGGGTAGAAAAATCTGGATGAGAAATAAAGTAGAAATTTAAACGTCCCAATGAACTATAAAATATGGAGTCAACAGATAAATTAATATCCCCTAAACTGGCTCGGAGCCTGTGGCTCAAGTGACTAAGGCGCCAGCCACATACACCTAAGGTGGCAGGTTCTAATCCAGCTTGGGCCCACCAAACAACAATGACAGCTGCAACCAAAAAATAGCCGGCCATTGTGGCAGGCACCTGTGGTCCCAGCTACTTGGGAGGCTGAGGCAGGAGACTCGCTTGAGCCCAGGAGTTGGAGGTTGCTGTGAGCTGTGAAGCCACAGCACTCTACCCAGGGGGACAGCTTGAGGCTCTGTCTCAAAAAAAAAAAAAAAAAAAAGTATCCCCTAAACTGTCCAGATCTTTCACAGACTTAGTTCTGGTGGGTTAGGTGAAATCTTTGTATAGGGAGCCTTCTTAAGGAGAGGGAAATAATTCTCTCCTATTCCTCTTTCAAACAAGGTTTGAGAAATGAAACTTGATTAAAGAAACTAATCCGAGAATCATAAAATGAGCAAAGAGAAGAAAATCTCTCTGTTTCAAATGGAATTAACTCTTGCATCAGGGACACCACAGAGGCAACCAGTTTTAATCAGTGTCTCAAGATGAGCCCGCTCAAGAGTGATACTGCACTTTAGGAGACCAAACAACAGGGTAACAGCCTCCCCTGAAAAGCGCGTGCGGGCGAGTGTTTTTACCGACTTGCTGGGAGCCTGGGCTGTCAGGACGCGCATTCCACTGTGACCAGCCGTTTCCCCTGCCCTTCCTGCTTCAGTGGGAGGAGAGAAGGGGCCCGCTCGAGGGCTTCTGCCTCCCTCCCCCCAGCACACGCTGGTCGACGCCTCTCACGGCTCGTTTCCCTCCGAGTGGTTTATATACACAAGGTGACTGTTTGGGGGGCTACATGAGTGAGTATGTTTATTCGGTGGGACTGATGAGCCTTGACCCCATAAAAACTGCACTGGAACAATACAAAACACAATCATTTTCAAATCCAGTAATTTTACAGCCCATTACAGGACTCTAGAGAAATTATTATGCATTTTATCAAGATATGAATTGAATCTAATGCATTAAAAGTGTAGTGTATTCCTATGAAGGCGTGTTCCTTCTTTTGTTTTTGTGAGGGTTCCTTTAAGTCTCTATCTTAGGGGAATAGCACGGCAGCCAAGGATCTATGTGCAAAGCTCGTCTCCTAGACCCAGACTCTAGTGTCTTATGACATGGTTAGTCTGGTATCTCTCCTCCTTCCCTAGTGTAGCATTCTGATAATTAGCTGCTCGCTTTCTGAAATTTAGATTCTAATTCACTCTTTAAATCTAGCTACAAGGAAATGTGCGTGAAAAGGATAAACATCGTATCTCACATATGCTAATTAGATTGTCTTAAGAAAAGATGGCTTGCACGTGTGTCTGTGTAACATGCTTCGTTGAAACTGTTGCAGTGGTATGTAATTTTAATGTAAAATAGCCCTCTTTGCAGGGAATTGAGCTTGCTGCTGGATCTTTAAATTTTCAGTGTCTGTTGTCATAGCAACCAGAATAGACTCTGGTACTCACTGTGTTCAACATAAATTAATTTAAAGACATAGCACTGGAAACCGTTTAGTCAATTTTAAGTACGTCTCTGGCTAGGCCTTGGATTTCCATGCTGATTTATATTTAAAATGTCACTAAATGTGTTCCTTTTATGCTAATTAGACTTCTTTGTAGGTACCTTAAATGAGATTTAAGATAAATGTTGGAAAACCAGTTCCTGAATCGCTTGTGAGATGTCAGCTTCTAATAATGTAAAGGGTTTTTTCTCTCTTGAAACACTGGAATGTTTCTGCTTGTCCTGTCCAAATAGCCTAGCATTATCTTATAATGAAGGGTTGTTGTTACCCAAACCAGCCCTCATTTTGTTTTGCATATTTAGTCAAAGATCTCTCAAACCCTATACTGTGATAATTTTCCTTAGGAAGGAAGCTGTCTGTTTTCTGCTGTAATAGGTCCCTGTTACCTTGAGGAGATAGGATTTTCTCATTAAATAATTCCAACTAGGTGGAAAACTTGTTTTTAATGCTAGCATTGGAGCTTATGGTTTTTCAGGTGATACAGTAAGGGACCAAAGAGGAAGATACACACACACAGAGTATGTGTGCATGCGTGTGTGTGTCTCTGCAGAGTATGTGTGCATGCCTGTGTGTGTCTCTCCAGAGTATGTGTGCATGCCTGTGTGTGTCTCTCCAGAGTATATGTGCATGCCTGTGTGCATGTGTGTGTGTGTGTCTCTCCAGAGTATGTGTGCATGCTGTGTATATCTCTCCAGAGTAGGTGTGCATGCCTGTGTGTGTCTCTCCAGAGTAGGTGTGCATTCCTGTGTGTGTCTCTCCAGAGTACGTGTGCATGCCTGTGTGTGTCTCTCCAGAGTACGTGTGCATGCCTGTGTGTGTCTCTCCAGAGTAGGTGTGCATGCCTGTGTGTGTCTCTCCAGAGTACGTGTGCATGCCTGTGTGCGTGTCTCTCCACACAGAGTACATGGGCACACGTGTGTGTGTCTCTCTTTCCATATATGTAATTGTACACACATAACACATACGTGTCTGTGGTTATGATGGTGAGGTTCAGACTTATCCTGCTTTCTTTTTTTGACCTGGACAATTTTAGAGCTGTACCTACTGTATCTGTTCAATGAACACTATTTTTTCACACTTATTATTATTAAAACAACTGACTAGAGGTAGGCTATACATTGTCACAGATGGTGAAGCTTAAGGAAGAGAGTACTAATGCTTTCAAATAATATGGTGTTATAGGAAAAGATTTCCAATATTTTGGAGTAGTTACAATTTTTCCATTAAAAATATTACACCTCATTTCTGAGGAGTGACTTTATTTTCATAGTGCTATTGAGATTTATGTTATGCTTTACTGATCATGAGAAATATTATAGAAAATAAAATATATTTAAAACATTTTCTTCTTTTGTCTTTCCAGAAAAATCCAAGTATGTGGCAGTTTTCTGTGAAATGGTTTCATTTCCTCTGAACCATCAAATGCCAACCTGAAGGCATTTGAACCGTAATCCTTCACTTTTGGGTTTAAAATGATAAACTAGCTTATGGGATTTCAGGAGCACTGGCTTTATGTTTCTTAAGTTAGAAATAGCCCCGTATATTAAATATTTAGAATGCTAGTTATATACATAAAACTCACTGCTGCATCAGCCTGAGGTTCATGCATTTGAGTTGTTTTTTATCTCACTGTATTGATAGAACTGGAACAAGACATTTAGAGAAAGACGGGAATCTGTCACAGCCTTTATGTGACTCCATGGTGCCCACCAGACAGTGTCATTAATAAAACAGGAGAGAAAACACATCTGAAATTCACTGCCCCTGAGGGGATTTGTCTGTGAGAAATGTATATATATATATGTATAAAATCAAAATGTAGAAGTTTGAAAACTTTCCTTGTTTTAATTAAATCCCATGAACATCCGTCTCCAGATGGGCATGCAATCAATCATTATGCTAAAGCTTCTTTTGTTGATTACCACAAGTAAATTTAGAAATTTATCATTAGATTCACTTGAGAACATGTTTGGAAAAGAAAAGAGAGTATTCCTCCAATAATAAACATGTACATGGGAATAAAAAATAACCATAATTTAGTATGATAATTTAAGCCATAATTCAAGGCTTGATAGGAATTGAATCTAACAGTTTCTAATGACCCAGAGGAGGTAAAAATTAAAGTTAGAGAAAAGAATCCACCAGGAAATTTCTGGTCTGAGATACTGTTTCCTCCAAATTACTTTCACTTTCATTGTGAGAAGCTTAAATTTGAAGTGAAACACAAATTCAGGGAATTGAGGAAAAGGGGACTCACTTTTGCAAAGTGATGTCACGAAGCTCTTCCCCACTTTGGCATCCCATGTAACAAGCTCTATCTAGAGTTCAAGGTGCTTCCGCACTCACATGACTATCAAAATTATCTTGAAATAGATTTATAACTCACAGCTCTGTCCATAATGCATAGTCGCATGAAACAAAGTGCTGATAATGTTTGAAAAGTATTACTGCATTCTCCCCCTTCCTCTGTCTCCTCATCAGCTCACAGGTATAGGGAGAGATCAGAAGATGATAAGGCAACACAGAAGCCCATCAGTTGTCTTAAAGCCAGATTCCCCGACTTTCTCAGTCTCCTTCCTGTTCTTATTAGCTCAGGTATTGAGATGTAGGACCCATAGAACATTCTTCTCATAACATTCTGATAACATTCTTCTATAGAACAGAGGAATTTCACTTCTGCCTTTGACAACGAAGACACAGGTGGTTCTTAAGAACAGAAAGGAGAGGATATGAGCTCCAGGAAGTAGAGGTACCTTTTCCTGGCCTGGGGATTTTGTTAGGGATTACAGAGGAAGCAAGAAAGACCTTGTCTCTCAAGTTGGAGTCCAGAAAGTATGAGATCCGTTAGGGAGAGTCAGTGAGATGAAGAGGGAAGGACACAGGAGGGCATGGAAGGTGGGGAGAAGAGAAGTTGTCATCTCATTCCCCATTTGGAACTCTAAGAAGTGGTCACCTGTCTCCATCTGCACTACCTTCAGCCAACCTGCACCAGTGAGATTACTCAGTGCTCATGATACCGGATTTCTAACACTGGATTTCCAGGCTCTTGGTCTTGACGATTCGATGAATGAATCGACAGACCACAGAATGAACAGTGGTTTTATTTACAACTCAAAGAAACCAAACCTCCTTGCAGGGCAGGATGCAAGTG
>CAUYQV010124562.1:0-20831 GCA_963574575.1 Galagoides demidoff
AAAAGTAAAATTTTGTCTGAGAGCAGAAGAAATTATAGCACGGGTTTTGTGATTAACTGTATTAACACTGTTTCACTCTAAAAGTGATCCCCCCCCCCCCCCGCCCTTGGCTGGTGACTGTAATCAGAGCCACGTCTTTCAACTGTGCTACAGCTGCTCTATCCCCCTTCCCCCGCTCCCCAAAAAAGGATTTTGACATAAATACTTATTAGGGAGGACTCGAGTCTCTGGCTGGAACAGTTGAGCAAAGAGGAGGAAAATGTCTCTCTGTGCATTAGCATCTGTAGCCGATTAAAAGGCTGTCGCCCGCTACCCCGGTTACTGACAAAGATCCCAATTATGCGGCAATGAAATATACATACACGATACAGGAGGGTTTATACATTTTTAATTTTTTTCAAAGAGAAAATGTTCAGAGGAAACTCCAATTAGAGATTTCGTTTCTTTAAGAGGAAAACGATATGTGGTTTCAAGAAAGATTATTTGGGGTTTATCATTGGGCAATTGTGAATATTTCCAACCCCTGGTTTTTGCTCCTGAGCAAGGGCCTGGCACCCACTGGGCACTTGTGGAAATGCCAAGGTCTTCTGTTCGGCAGAGCTTTGAGATTTGAATCCCAGCAGGGTTGGGGTCTGAGCTGGCACCCTGTGGCCATCCCCTGGACACTCCTCCAGGCTTCTGGAATTTATGTTCTTGTCTGTTCCTTCCATCCTTGAAGGAGCCTTCTTGATCAGCAGGACAGCCCTGCTGCTCCTTCTGGAATCCCCACTCCTAGCCAGGTGCTCTAGAGAATCTTCTTATTTAACCAAACCTACCAGCCTAGAAGTAGGACTTATCACTACCCCATTGTGGCAGATGAAGAAATGAATTCCAAATCAGATCACCCACCCAAAGTCACACTGCTGCTTAATGGTGGAGCTGGATTAGAATCTGAAAAGACCAGCCCAGAGCCCCTGCCTGCTGGCCCTCACTATGCTGACAGATGTGGTGATTACAGAACGGCACGGCCAGAGGGACTGGCAGAGAGGCACTCCAGCCACTCAGCAGACGAGGAAGCTGAGGCTCCAGAGGGGTCAGTCAGGTCTGCTCTGTCCAGGACCTCTGTACTGATGGCCAGGACTGACCAGCTTCAATGTCTGGTGCTTGACAAGCCAAAGAGGCATTTGGAATGCAGAGCCTTTTACTAGAGATTTAATTGCTATGGGCAGCTTCTAGATCCTCTTTTTTAGAAACTTTCTGGGGACTCCTGACATTTCCATATGTGCAAAAGTCCCAAATACGACAATGCCCCCTTTTGATGTCTCTACATTACCTAGATTTACATTGAAATCAAATTCCATGTCATTGATGGACTCAGATGCCGCAGTTTCTCTCCTTCTCTCCCATTTACTTCACATAGGCAATGGCATCTGGAAATCTAGAGCCTTCTCTCTCCTGTGCATGGTGGCAGTGTCCTCCTGGGAAAGGTGACAGAAATGATGACATGGTATAGCATTGAGAGGAGCTCTGGGGCTAGATTGAGATCCCAGCTCAATACTTCTGTACACTGGGTGGCCTCTAGCAGGTCTCTGACTCTCTGGGCTTTAGTTTCTCCACCTGTAAAATGAAGATGATCATAATGGATGGGCCTTACAGGACTGAAATTTAAAGGTGGCTATTTGTTGGAAGTGTGCAGACTAGAGCACACGGCAAACTCTCGGTGTTAGTGCTCGTGACCTTCATCAATACTTGCCTCTGGTCTCCTCTCAGCAATCTAATATGTTCCCACCTGGCATCTCCTTAGCACTCAAACTGAGGGCAGATGCTGTGCTTTGCACGTACTGTCCAGGCAGGTGCATATTGGTGCAGACGCCAGAGCAGAGCAGAGGTTGAAACCCAGGCTACCTTGTTCTCAGACTCCTGGACATGCAGATGGTCGCTCAGCAGCCTGAGTCACATCTCTGAGCCCCAGCCCAGCTCTCTCTCCACTGCACCTCCCTTTCCTTGCCCAGAGGAAGGCAGACAGCCTGCAGGTGGAGAGACAGAGGCCAGCGGTGTTCATCATCTTCCTCAACAACTCAGCAACCTGGAGGGCCTCACAGGGGTCCATCTCCACCACCAGGGCCCTCCGGCCTCATCCGCCCCCTCCCCTCCACCCTCAGCTGGCCTCCTGATTTCCCATCCTGTGCCACCAGCCTCCTTCCTGCCTTTCCTGGGGCGGGCTCAGGCCTGGCACCACTCCAGAACAGCTTAATCAGAATAAATCCTGAGAAAGCACATGTATTATTTATTCCAGCAAAGGTTAAATAATTTGATGAATTTCTCAGGACGCTGCCAGAATGCTGATGTCCTCCTAGAAAAAAAAAAAAAACACAAACACAAACAACGAAAAAAAGCCACACACACACACACCAAATCTGTCTTCATATACACACTCACAGCAGCTATAGCCCCCTGGCCCATGAGGAGACCAAGTGGGTAGGCCTCGGTGACACTAGCACCAGGCCCAGGAGGAGACATAGATTTTCCCAATGGCTGAGTGAGGATGACAGCTCCCACCCCCTGGCCCCTCTCGCATGATGTATTTTCCGGAGCTGATGATGCCTTTCATTCTGCAAATGGCCATGGAACGCCTATTGATTTACGGGCCCAAATGATGACCTTGGCTTAAATGGATTTGTTTATGGAGCTCCTTATACTTGGGGCTCTGGGGGCTGTTGGGGTGAAGGAAGAGGCTATCATGGGGGCATGGGGGAAGAGTAGCCCCCGCCTGGGAACTGTGGGTGACTGGGACCTTCTTGTCCTTGGCTCACAGCAGATTGGTTCACCTAAGCCAAGTGGGGAGGCCAGAAATAAAGGCAAGTCAGAGCAGGCCACGGCTGTCCACATCCCCCTCTTCCTTTTCTCCTCCTCCTCTCCTTCCTCCCCCTCCTTGCCATCACCACTGCTGCCGTTCATTTAGCTCTTAACATGTGCCAGGCATGGGGCTGAGTGTTTTACCTACACTGTGTCCTGAAATCCCCCCAGACAGCCCCCGTGAACTGAGTACTTGCATTTAAATCTCCATTTGAGTGACAAATAGTCCCAGAGAAGCTCAGTGAGTTGCCAAAGGCACAGAGCTATTAGGCCAAGCCAGGCTTCTAACTGCTTACCTGGCACCAGGACTGTGTGTTCTTTCTGCTCTGCCATGTAGCCTGGAGTGGCAAAGAACTTGGGGCCTGAGGCGGATGGCCAGGTGTGGAAGCTGGTTCTGCATGTGCAGCTGTAGGGTCCTGGGAAGGTCCCCTATGCCCTGTGTCTCCGTTTCCCCACCTACGGAATGAAGGCAATCATAGTCTATTCCTCCAGTGATGTGGTGACGATCGAACAGGTTCGTGTCATGAATGGTACTCAGAGCAGTGCCTGGCCCTTAGGAGAGCGACACCAATGTTGTTCCCTCCCTACGCTGCCTCTAACGAGCAGCCACACCCCACAGACTCGGACAGTGCACCCCACTTGAAAAACGTTTCTTTGTCACACTGATTTATTCAACCCATTTTACAGACAAAGACATTGACATTGACCCAGAGAGGTCTGATGGATGTGTGACATTTTCAGAGCACACCTCAAGAGTGGCAGAGCTGGGGATGAAGGGTCACTCCTTGGATCACTCAGACCTGGACAGCAGGGATGGCTCTGGCCAATTCATGGTAGGAAAAGGGCTCAAAACTCTGGCACTCTAACATTTAATCTTATCTTAAATGAAAAAATAGGGGAAATAAGCCCATTTATGGGGTTCTTCTTTCCATGGACCTAGCACTGGGCTGAATGCTAGTCCAGCATTTTCAGACCTGATCTTGGGCACATGGAGTGTCCCATGTGGAGTATGACACTCAGTGCACTGCAGCATTACTCTCTTCTGTCTCAATGTTCCTCCCACCTACTCCAATTCTCTGGTGCTCCAAAATGTGGCTCCCTCCCTCTGCCTTCTTGCTTCTTTGGGCCCTGCCTCCCATTCAACTTCTTCATCCCTGCCCCGCCAAGGCCCTACCCCTGCCCCTGAAAACAATCTTGCTCTAATTTTGTGATCCAGTGTTTTTCCAACGTTTATCTTCCTCTTATTCAGCCCTTTGGACATGACCCTTGAGAAGGTCCTTTGTTTTGATGGCTGCTGCCCTAACCCTGCCCTCCCTTCCCCTGTATTTAGTGCTCTGTTCCCTGTGCAAGGAGGGCAGGGTCTCCCTGCAGTTCACTTAGGTGAACAAAGGTGGGGAAAGGATGTGGGGTCAATAGAGACACTGTGGACAGAGGCAGAGCCTTCCTAAACCTTTTCCACACCGTGTGTTCCTCCAGGGCAGGGATGAGGTCCTTGTCACCTCTGTGCCCCCAGCACCCCTCGCAGGGCCCGACACACGGTAGGTGTACAGAATGTTTTCCAAGCCCCAAGCTAAGCCGCCCAGTGTGGTCCCCACAGCTGTTAATCTTCCCAATCAACATCCTGCCCCGAACTCAGGGGATGTGATTTATAGAATTGAAAGAATATGTTGGAGTAATTTGAGGATGAGGTTTTTCTGTGTATTTGTGTTAGAGCTCTCTGGGGGTGGTGGTGGGGAACTGATGTTAATCCGCTGATCATGCAATCAGAGCTACAGCTCACTGAGAAACATCCAGATTCTTTGACACCCAGGAGGGCTCTTCTCCACACTCTCAGTCATCCATGAAAATTGAGAGGCAATGGTGGGAAAAGCTACCAAGATGGATTTGGAACAGTCCCCAGAATAGTGATGCCCCTACCTCTGAGCGAATGGCATGAACACCCAGCTTTCCATCTGTCTGTACATCCATCCATCCATCCATCCACCCACCCACCTATCTACCCTCCATCCATCCATCCACCCAAACAACCTATCCATCCTCCATCCATCCACCCAAACAACCACCCACCCATCATCCATCCGCCCATCCATTCATGCATCCATCTGTCCAGCCACAGGATGGATCGTAGGTCAGACATAGTCTCTGCTTACCATGCATTGATCTTAATGCTTCAAACAGATTAGCAGACCCTCGTATTAGTCATGTCAGGCTGCCATACAAAATACCATAGATTGGGTGGCTTACCCGACAGAAATTTACTTTCTCACATTTCTAGAGTCTGGAAGCCCAAGCTCAGTGTGCCTGCCGGCTGTGTATTCACATGGCCTTTCTTTTTAGTGGGTGTTCATGGACAGAGAGACATCAAAACCAAGGTCCCCTCCTCCTCTTCTTATAGGGCCCATTCCGATTGGATTAAGACCCTACTCTCATGACCTCATTTAACCCTAATAACTTCCTAATAGTTCTCTCTCCAAATACAGTCACATGTGTTTGTGGATTAGGGCTTCAACGTATGCATTTGGGGGGATACAATTCAATCCACAGCAACTCTCAAGAACAAGAGCATTTTATTGGGTCCTCTCTTCCTACACCCATATTCTTATCAAGATACAAATGGAAAATATTTGTTGGTCTACTATTTGACCTTCAGATTTTCACAATTGGAAGTAGGAAATACAGGATGGAATATTTGGAGACAGGTAGCTATGGACCTGATTCCAGGCTCTGCCACTCATCTGGGGTGGCACTTAATCTCTGAGAGCCTCAGTGTCTCCATCTGTAAAATGACGATAATTACAGAACGAGCTTCGTAAGATGAAATCTCCCATGTCAAGTAAATAGCACAGTTCTTGGAACCAAGTAGGTCTTTAACAAATGGAAAAGCTTACTACGAGGGCCCAGGCTTAGAAAGGGGATTTCAGAAAGTTAGAGGCAGTGGATTAGAGTGCTTAAGGGGTGGGGTCACACTCCCCAAGTTTAGCTTCTAGCTTTGTCTCTTCGCTGAAAGACTGTGGGTCTGGGCCTCAGTTTCCTTATCTGGAAAAACGAAGCTATCTCATGAGGTTATTATGATTCAGTGGCTATAAACGTCTCACAGCAGTGCCTGGAACATAGTAAAAATAAAAGATATTGGCTGTCATCATTTGAGAGCCAAGAAATTGTGACTAATCTCCAGGGGGCAACGTTTTATCTCCTTGGCACACTTTGTTATTTTATGAAAATCTTTGTTAACTTACACCACTTCCTGGTGTAAGAGGTGGATCACTAGCCAAGGTCAAGGGCTATGTGTCCCCATCTTTTCTCCCTTCCTTCTTCATCTTGGAAAACTTTTGTCTGGGGCAGGCACAGGCCCCAGGGAAGACCCACAGAAGTCCCCCGGATCCCACCTGTCAGCGTCCCAGGCCTCAGTGGGAAGATACATCGGAGAGACTGCACGCTGTTCCCCCTTTTTAATTACCGCTTCCTTAATTGAGTCACAAGTGGTGTTTGTGTTGCCATCAAACCCATGAGGACCTCGTTGTTTATGTGAATGACTCTCAGTGGAGTGACAGCTTCGAAATGTGAGATGTTCTGTTTGTACCAATTTTAACAAAGTGGCTATAGATTTCCTTCTTAACGCATGGCCTGGGAGCTAAAAAAAAAAAAGTGTGTGTGTGAGTGTTTTGGGGGGAGGTGTTGGCATTTCCCTTACAAAGAACGACATGAAACATAGAATGGAACCCCAGTGTCAAAAGACCCTGGAGCCATGGGACATTGGAGCCACAGAAAGTCTCCTATCTGCTGCTCTGAAGTTCCTAGAGATGATGAACCTTGTCTCTTATAAGGCAGCTCATTCCCTGAGGGAATCACTGGCTATTGGGAAAATCTTTCACATGCCACTGATGCTGGCTAAGACCTCTGGAGAAGCAGCTGGAATGGGAGCCAGTGGGAATGACCTTGACACATTGAGGCTTCAGGCTGCCTTTCTTTCTGTTGAGTTAGGTCAGTAGCTGTACAGAGACTTACTGTGGGCCAGAGCTTATGCTGGCTGCTATAGAGAGGATAAGACAAGGTTTAATAGGGTTTTTTCCTTGAGCAATTTGCACCCAAGCTGTCAAGGACCACCTGTGTAGAACAACGGGGGATCACTTGAGAGAATTAAGAGCCAAGTCAGGCTCATACTCTATAAGCAACCAGAAAAGGATGCAGTCAAAGAAGGCTTCCTGAAAGAGGAGTGTTTACGTGAGCTAGGCCTCGAGGGATAAACATGATGTGGCAGGATGGGAGGGGGAGGAACAGTAGAACCAGCAGTATCTCCTGCTATCCGTGAGGACAAATTCAGCCCCATTTCAGCCACCCTTACCTCATACACCTCCCTAGGACCCTGGCTAGGCACCAGCCTAGGAAGACACTGTCTGGGGAGCTTCCCAGTTAGTTATTTATTTTTTCAGTTTATGAAAAGATAATTCAGGAGACATTATTTCAATCAGACCCCTACGCAGTTTAGGAATGCTAATGCTTCCTCTATTTAAAAGGTGTGGAATAATTAGGATGCTGATGAAGACTGAGCCAAACCATTACCCAGTGCACGATGCTTTTCTCGTCCCCTCTGTATCCCCGAGTGACAAATTAACACATAACAGAACAACGGCTGCTAACACTTAGGGCATATTTAGCTCAGACTAGAAGCTGGGGTTTTTTAAGAACAGGAAGGTTTTCATGACTCAAACTTGGAACGATTTGGGAGCCCAGAAAGGACCTGGAAGAGTGTGAGCAGCATGTGGAAGGGTCAGGAGGGAGGCCCCGAGGGGCAGGGCAACAGGGACCTGGCCCTGGTTTCAGGGGAACAGGTCAGGGGGTTAATCCTATGGACTCTCAGTGTGACCTTACCTCCTATTTGGGGACAGGGAAAGAGTGAGTCTCATTGAAGGGAAGAAGAAAGGGGGAACTTGAAAGAACCCCCAAATAATAATAATTAACCTTTGCTGAACACTAATTAGGAGCCAGGCACCATAACCCTCACAGCTATTCCCCTGAGGTTGGTACTATTACTATCCCCATTTTAAAGATGAAGAAATTGGGGCACAGAGCAGATAAATGGCCTGATATGTTGCAGAATAAAAATTTGAACTCAGATGTAACTCTGCCTGCTGGCATAGGAGCCAGAACTGGGATTATATGGGGACAGAGAGTGTGGGCTCAGCCTATGAAGGATCTTAAAACACAGTTGCCATGGGTTGAACTGTGTCCCCCCAAAAGATGTTGAAGTCCTGTCCCCCACCCAGTACCTGTGAATGTGGCCTTATTTGGAAATTGGGTTTTTGAAGATGATTACGTTAGGATGAGGTCATTAGGGTGGCCCCAACCCAATATGACTGCCTCCTGATGAAAAGGGGGAACCTTGGATGACACAGAGACACACACAGAGAAGGTGATGTGAAAACACAAGGGGAAAGCCATGTGCCAGCTGAGGGGGCTGGGGCTACCAGAAGGTAGGAGCAAGGAGTGGAACAGATGGTCCCTGTGAGGCAATACATGCCTGTTGTTTAAGCCATCCAGTCTGTGGGAGCTTTGTTACAGCAGCCCCAGGAAACTAATGCAGCAGAGAAAGGAGATGGGTCCCTGAGGCCTAGGCAAGAGGGAGCTGTTGCAGATTTCAGAGTGGGGCATCACATGCAGTTGGTATTTTAAAAAGATCGCCCTACTGGTATGTGTATCTGGGGCCCTGGAGGGCAGAGAGCTACTATTAACATGTATGACATGGTGTGACAAGTGGCTGGGAGCTGTGTGGGGCTGTGTAAGGGGCCGGGAATAAACCATGGAATTGCCAACAGAAAAGGGACAGTCCCCCTATTTAGGGCTGCAATGATAATAATATTAAATAACTTTATTCACTAAATCAACTGACTCTTTCATCACTTCTTACCCAGGGGAGACTGAAATGCTCTCAGTTAATATCTAAAAAGGAAAAAAAAAAAAAGAATTCAGGGATCAAACAACTTTTTTGATGAGGAAATGTTATTTCTACCCAGCCAAGACATCAAAGCCTAAAAATGGTGCTTTTTAGGTAATATTAAAGGGGATTCTAAATAATGTTCAACTATTTCTCTGCTTTTCCCAGGGATCACAGCTACCTCTCCTAGAGGAAGAACACCAGTGATGTCCCCAACCAGCCTCCTCTCCAGTAGGACGTGTGGGGTCTCCTAGGAACTCGGCACTTGTATAAATACAGCTTAAGTTTCTCTTTGCATGTAGCAGCCCAAGCATTAAAATTCATTGTTCTAGGCATCACTTGCATTTCTGTAGATTAAACTGGCTAAAAGCCAGACAGACAATTCAGCTATGTTTTGACAGTGCTATTCACACAGATGGCCCTTGAATCAGGAGATAAATCTACATTTTGGCAAAGCCACCCATCAAAGTGGGTTTCTGAAAAGAAAATTCCACTTACTTATGTATCCTATTATTTCTATTTAGATAATTTTTTCAAATCTACTTGTAATAGTTAGCTTCTACTGCGTAACAAAGCAATCCTAAAGCCTAGTGGCTGAAAACAGCAATCATTTTGTTATGCTTAAAAATCTGTGGTCAACCAAGCAATTCTACAGTCAGCTGGTGGGTTGGCTGGAGGCCAGCAGGTCTGGGATGGCTTCATTCACTGATTGGCTGGAGTGAACAGAATAATTAGCCACTTGTCCTTCCCTATCCAGCAGGCTAGACCAGGCTCTCTCAGAAGGTCAGTTTCAGGATTCCTAAGTGTACTTTTCAAGGCTCAGTTTATGCCACATTTGCCAGTACCTCATTGGCTAAAGCAATTCACATGGTCACACCCAGAGCCCCTAGTGGAGAGATGGACTCCACCTCTAGATGGGAGGAGAATTCATGTCACACTGTGAATGAGAATGCTTACAGGGCCGGGAGGAATTCTTGGTCAATTTTATGACCATATTCCTCCTCCTTTAAAAAAACAAATAAAGGAGCCTAGCATATTTTAATATACTCTGTGTCAGGCACTGTGTGGGTCCTTCATAGTACAAAGGATGCCAAAAAATGTATACATATTTAAAGAAAGGAAAAAACCATGTTAAAATTGTAATACTCAATATATAGCAATAACAAAAGATGATACAAGTTACACTGAACCCCTCTTGTAATTGTAGAAGTCAAATGTAACTTGGACATTACAAAGTTACTGAAGTTTTTTCCTTGCTTAAATTGTGTGTACACTTTTTAGCACCCTCTGTATCTATCTCATTTAATCAGAGAAGTTATGTAACTTCCCGAAGGGTCACATAGTTACTTGTCACTGGAGCCAGGACTCCAGGAGCCCAGTGACAGAGCTAAGAATCAGGGCTAAGTCTAAGGCCGTTTTTCACTACGCCTTCTTTTCTACTGTTTGTGGAGTTGCACTTGTCATTTCTGGGTTCCTAGGGCCACTGTTAGACTTTTCATTCTATTATAGTCAGTGATTTTCTGTTCTCCAACCTTCACTTGCCTACCTCCAGGAATGGGAAGTTGCTGGCTATTTTGACAGCCTAATTCACAGCTGAAAGCTCAATCTATTACAAATTTCTTTTAAGTCAAAATGAGATTCTAAAAATCTTGAGTGGTAATGAAGGGAGTTGACAAGGCAAAGGTTTGTTTGAGTTTTTTTTTCTGCTCTGAAATCTAAAGTTTATCGTTTTGAGTTGCCTGGTTTTGTGACTGTGGTTATCTTCGTTCTTGCATCATTTGGAGATTGCAATTTGCATTGAAAAAACCCAATGGAGAAAATTTTTGATTAGCTAGGTGAGTGTTTTTTTTTTTTCCTTAAAGAAAATGAAGATAAGAAAATAGATGTTTAAAAAGCCTTATAAACCAGGAGCCATGAAAATGCAATAATAATTACTCACCTGGAACTCCTAAGGCTACACACACGTGGGTGTCTCTGTTATGCACAGAGAGCACCCATTCTGGGACGTCAGTGGCTATGCACAGGGGATGATGTTCATGCAATCATTCATTCATTCATCCACTTGTTCATCAGTCATCAAACACTATAGAGTTTGCTAAATTCAAGACACCTTACTGGTTAAACTTGAGAGTATAACAAATTGTGCAAAACATTCACTCAAGGTTTTCAGAGTCTAGAAGGGTATTAAAGCAGATGAACCTGACCTGAGGGGGGATGTGCCAGAAGTCTGTTAAAGGTGCCAAGTGCAGCAGGGGCTCTGAGGAGGGGATGCTCACAGTCAGAGGGATCCGTTCTGTGTCCTTTCTCCCCATCTGAAGGCAGCAAACAGGAACTCAGCATCTTCTGCCTGTGCTCACTAACAAGTTGCATCAGAAATCATTAAATCTAACTCTTTAGAGATAGCCCCAAAACCCTTGCAGCAACAACAACAAAAGCGCACAATAGGAAATCTCAAGTCAAGGCTTTTCTTATGCAAATTCCAAAGTAGAGAAAGGACTCAGAGACGAGCAGTCCTCCGCAGGAAGACGGAAGGAGCAGTTCTGGGGGGTGGAGATGTCAGGAAAATCAGTAACAGAGCTGGGGCACTCCATGGGTTGCTTCAACTTCCTCCCTGCAGATGGTTTCAGATGTTCCCTCAATAAAAATTACCACTGGGCAAACACAAATAAACTTAACGGATTTAACTGACAGAGTTAAACAAGCAGAAGATAGGATTTCTCTTAATGAGAATAAACTACTTGCATATGAAAAAGATTTAAAACTGAGGATCCAATAACTCACCAGAAACTTGGAACAGATTCCCAGAATTGGGGGGTGGGGATCACCGGGCAGGGAAAATTCTGTCTGGAAGCTGGGCACAGCTGAAGAGCAATGAACTCAAGGCAGTAGGATAGGCATGGGTGATGACGGGACCGGTCCTCCATAGAACCTAGCCTCTGTGATGACTGTGGCAACCCAGCTGCCACCCGTAAAGGGTTAGAAGCAGCGGGTGATTGAATTTAGTCTGTATTTTTTTAGATCATTCTTGTTCCCTGCATGGGTAGCGGTAAGGAGACCAGTTGGAGGGGGCCATCAGGCTGACAGATGACACAGCACCAGGTTTAAGAGTCTGGGCAAACTTAAACCCTCACCTTACCATTTGGAGAGGCCAATAATAATGCTACCTTATCAGACTCGTGTAAGAATTTTTTGATGTAATACTCATTTACAATGTATTCATTCAACAAATATTTCCTGAGAAACTAATATTATGGGCCAAGGACAGTTCCTAGCACTGGGAATAAAGTAGTGAAAAAGGTTGACATGGCTCTGCTCTTGAACAGTTAGGTTCTAATAAATCTTAAATTTCCATGTAATTTCTGAATTTTTTGGTTGCAAGCAACAGAATCCCAACTTGCTGAAGGGGGAAAGGGGAGTGATTAGTTCCTACGGTTAAGAGCATAATGCGGTAGCCCACTGAAATGGAGGGATCAGAGCCACAGCATGTAGAACAGAGAACTAGATCCTGGACGCCATGACTATCTCTCTGCAGCTGTCTTGATTCTGCTTGTCCCTGCGTGTCTCTGCTTTACTCTGTGTTGACTTCTTTCCCTCCTGCTACAGAAGGCCCTTTCCCATCTGATAGGGACAGGCACTGCAGCACTTGGGAACACCAAGAAAGTGCTTCCTTCAGCCTCTGCTCGGCAATTCCAGGGACGTTCCCTCTAAGGCCCTGCCCACTTCTTGAACTAGTCACTGTTGCCAGAAAGATGGAGAACTGTGACCGTCCAGACTCCAATCATGTTTGAGTCATGTGGCTTCACCAGAAACACCTGGAGGGAAGTGCTCCTTCATGGGAGGGAAGTAAGGAACAGCAACCAGCAGATGTCCCACCACGAAAGGCACTGGCAGGTTTAATAAAGTAAGCAATCAGGAGTAGCTTAAAGTGGTGATGGCACTCCACGAGCCTCAGGAGAAACTGTCCACCCCTTCATTCGTCACCTTTTTTGCTACTCTTGACTCTAAGACTATGCCCAGCAGGTAAAAACCACTAATTCTCAGAGCCAGGAAACTCTTTCCTTGGTTGATGTAAGAACCGTGAGCTTCCTTCCTTCCAATGTGGGTGAATTTCAAGAGCTTCATTGGTGCCTGCAGCCCCATCACACCCCAGAGTGGAAGCTCTCTACATTTCAAAGTCACGTGAGGATAAATGCAGCAAGACAGTTAACTGGGGGATGAAATTAGGTTTCCTTCTTCTCCCTGCTGAGCTAATAGTCACTAGAGCAATGATACTCCATGCTCATAATCAGAGCCACCCACCCACCAGCCTAAGATCCTAACCATTTGCAGGTTAAAGAGAATTCTTGATAACCCAATGAAGGTCTTCATGGAAATGGGTATAGCTGTGAGCAAAGGGGGCTCAGTCACAGCAGTGAATCTTTGTGCTCTATTGTTCCTGTATCCTCCAACAGCTCTACACTGGACCACGGTGTTGGACCCAGCTCCAAACATGACCTTGAGTGCTTCGGCGCTCTCCCTCTTTCCCATTTTCTCCCTCCCTCCTTCTCCATTCCTTTAAATTCTATTAAAAAATTTAAAGCAGAAAAGTTCAGAAAATGACGCAAAAAAATCCCATGTACTCACTGTCTAGAATCAACAGATGCTACTACCTTGTTGGATTTACTTCAGTTTTTTTTTAAAGTTCTTTGTTGCAGATAAAGTTGAAGGTCCTTCGTACTCCACCTCCTCCTGCCCCCTGCCTTCCCAGCCAGAGGCCACCATTGTTATGAATTTAACGTGCATCTTTCTGGTTTACATTTACATATCTTAATACATCAACCGGCATCTGTGAGCAAGACAGGAAATTTGGGGTGAGTTTTTAAAATTTATTTAAATGTCATCCTACTGTGTTTATTCTGCAAATTGCTTTTGTCATTCAATATTGTCTCCAAGATCAGCCCTTGTTGCTGTCTCTCTCTCACATACAAACACACACACACAGAGTTAATTCTTTTTAAATGTCACATAACTTTCCATCCTATGATTATACACTCTGCCCTCTTATCAGTGGGCATTTGAGTCGTTCCCAATTCCTTGCTACTGCAGACAACACTTTGGCATTGTCTTCTGGCATATGAGCCAAAAACTAGTCTAAAAATCTACCGATTCCCCTTGGCATAAGATTCAAAGAATTCTGCGCTTTTTTTGGTATTATTATTGTTGCATTGTAAGAAGAATCCTTCATATGTGCATCTACCAAACTTTACAGTGAGCTACTTTTTCACCCATGATTTCATAATTTTCACAAAACCTGAAAGTTGTAGATGGGATGGGTTTTCTTTACCTGTTTTGCTGATGGGAAAAGTGAGGTCCAGAGTCAAAAGGGACTTATCTCAGAAACAGGGATGCAGCTTTCTTTGGAGAATCCACTTCCTAGTCTCAGATTTGTCTCTTTAATCAGCCCAGTTACCCACAGCGAGCTGCCACCATCTGAGTTTTTTTCTACGTCACCCCCAGATAGGGCCTTTAGTAGCGACCTAATGATACTCACATGGTCACCTCAGGATTAAGTAAAATGGTGACTACAGCACATAAATATAAGGCAGAAACCAAGTACTGGCAGCTGGGGCTGAGTCTGGTCCACAGATGTTTTGTTTGGCTCAGCCAATGTTTTCAAAGAATTGAGCCAATATTTAATAATTGGGACATTTTACATTTAAAAAAATGCAGATTTCTGGCTTCTCTTGAAAAAAAATTAAGAGATCTGACAACCACAGATCTAAATCTTCACATGGCAACAATCAGGTATACTGACTAGCAACCATGACTTTAGACAGGGCCAATGCTCTGCAATTTGCCCCAGTCCTCACCACTCCCTATTGTCCCTGACACTGAGGTCATGGCACAGTCACCGTCTATCTCTGTGCTTGCACTGATGTTTTTGCTATTATGGAGAAATACTTTCCTGTGTTCATTTCTCTTCCCAAATGGAACATCAAATAGATTTAAGGGAGTCACACAATTTTTCTTACACCCAGCTCACTTCTATTCTCCATCCCTCTAGGCATTTCAGTTTATGAGTATTGTTGCAGGGGATTATTATTTTTATTAGATCATTATTTCCCAGTCAAGAGAACAATAAGCAGGCATGGTAGTAACCTTTCTGGAAATAACAATAGCAAGCCATTTCACAACCCTGGCTCTGCGTTAGATACTGGGTTAAGCCCCCTGTGTGTGGCAATCTAGATAATTTTTCAAACAACGCTATGAAGTAGGTACTATTACTATTCTCATTTTATAAAAAAGAAACTAGAGGGTGGAAAAGTTAAGTAACTTGGCCAAGATTAGCATTAAAAGGACTTGAACTGAGACAGCCTAACTCTACAGTCCAGGATCTCACGCCCTGTGCTCTACTGAGATTGCAGGTGCGTGTGTAGGTCTGGGTGTACAGAGACCAGCATGCTGTGTGCACACACGTGGACAAGCCACAGTGCTGTGGTTTGTAAGGATGGACTTACAGGATGACTGACCAGAAAAAACAAAGGACTGAACTCTGCCCTGGAAGGCAGAAGGGCTGGATCTTGGTCATTCCTTTCTTGGTTGAACTCAGTTTTCCATCTTGAAAATCAGGTGAAGAGGTGTGGACCAAATGATCTCTAAACTGCCTGCCAGCTCCACTGTTCTACAGTCCGCTTGCAGGCAGCCTCTGGCAGCAAGGGGAGAGCCAGCAAGGGTTTGGGGCCTTGGTCCTACAGCCAAGAGGATCTGAATTCAGCCAGCAACCTGAACAGGCAGAATTTTCCCTCAAGTTTCCAGGTAAGAGCCCAGCCCAGCGAGCACCTCATGAGCTCTTGAGCAGAAGACCCAGCTGAGTGTTGGGTCCTTCTTTGAAGCCACTAGATTTGCAGTGATTTGTTACAGCAGCAATAGAAAATAAACGCAGACCTCTAGTGGCAGGTTGAGTCCGGTGACAGAAAATGGCGGCATGTGTGGTTCTGAGTTGTATGAAGAAGGTTTGGGAAAGAAAGCAATGGGTGCTGGCTTACTGAGCAGGGGGGTCAGGGGTGCTGTTTCTGAGAATCAGACCTTAGAGCATTGGTCAGATTTGGATGTGGAAGAGGCGGAGCTCCCTCTGGGCCGGGGATGAGGGGATCTTCACTGGTCCCCACAAAGCACTCATGCTAGTGCCGAGAGGAGTGTTTGGGGCTTGCAAAGACCCTGCTGAGAAGGGTGTGTGTGTCAGGGAGAGCAAGCTTTACATTCTGGGAGCATCCCAGGTTCATGAGCATTGCAGAGAATCAATACCCCTCTTCAATGAAAATGATAAATAGTGATACTAGTATTTCACATTTTCATCCTATGACATATTTCCTGTGCTTCTGTAGAGCTATAGAATCCAAATTGAGAATGTAAATGGTCAAAAAAAGGGAGTTGTTTGTAGGATGAAATTCTTCCTTCATAATCCCAAAACTGTGATAAATTCAGCCCCTCTGTCGATTCTGCCTTTGTTGCATCTTTACCCCACGAGTCTAGGTGGAAAGGGCTTTGAAGGCAGAGCGGGGTTAAGGACTTCTGTGCTGATTCAGTTCTGTCCAGCATTTATTACACACCTACTGTGTGCTGCGCACCATCCAAGTAAAGACACGGAATGTAGGTCGTCCCGGGGGAGCTGAGGTTTTATGGCTGAACAGGAGATAGTTCCCTCTCTGAGGTCATCTCCTCACGAGCAGTGTGGACTGAGGTGCTGTTTTGCTTGTGTTTAAAGTAGATCAGCGGTGCCGGACACACGCTACACTTCCCAGCTTGCACCTTTATCTGCCCCGTGCCACGCCTCCACATACATTTCCTCTGTTCCTGTCTTCAGCTCGGGCTGAAATCTGCTCTGTTGGAACTTGACAATTTCTAGTTTTAAAACATCCTAACATAACACATACCCTTGGACTCTGCAATTTGCCTTCTGGGAATTGATTCTTTAGAAATGACTATGAATGTGCACACTGATGCATGTTTAAAGTTCCTCCTCCCAGGAAACACTTGGGTATTCGCCAATAGAAAATTAGTTACACAAATTATCATATAGCCAAACATAGAATATCTGTGCAACTACTCAAAATAATGGAGGTGCAGGTTTATTGTTTTGGAAAGAAAATCAACTTATGATGCTGGAAGGAACTAGTTTATAGAATAATATAATAATGCCACAGTTTTGTAAAATAATCTACATAGAGAACATGTCTAGATTTGTGTATTCCTAATTTTTAACAGTTTTTTCTCTTGAGATGTTATTTTCTAAATTGAAACAGCGAAATCGGATTGTTTTAAAATTATAATCACCAAAAGAGCTAGATTTGAAAACCCCTCTCCAGTCTTCAATGCCCATCCAGAGGCATTTCGGTGGCATTCACCCCTAGGAAGCTGTCCCTGCTGCCCTAACTGAAGGACTTCAGTACCCTTTAGGATGGTGTCCGTGTCTCGTCCTGTTGGAAGAAGACAAGCACGGCCTTGGTATGTCACAGTTAACATGTCAACAGTTATTTGTGAAACTGTTGATTGAAGTCATGGAGTTATCTGTTCCTATATCCCACAGTGTCCTGGGGCTGGTCCAATTCACTTTGTCCTGAGGCCTGAACTGTGATCAAGGACCAGGCCAGGAGCTCTGCAGGAGAAAGCAGCATCTTTATTTCTCAGTCTGTCCTGACATCATCGATTTGAGCCAAAGAACTGATTTACAGGCACCTTTTCTGGAAACCAGTCTCTAGGCCACACAAGCAAGGCTAGTGCAGGGTTACTGTTTTTCCAACAAATTCAGACAGTGTGAATGGTCAAAAAGAAAACAACAACAACAAAACACTCACATGCTTGTGTGATTCTTTACTATTTATTAAATTCCTACTTTATCCTTTAAGATTTAAGTGAACTTTAGTTCAAACCCCATCTGAGATATGTGTGGTAGGTGGTAGGACCGCCTCCCATCATTAGCATCTCTTCTGTGCCAGCAAATACATGCCACCCTGTGTAACTCGGGTAGGGCCAGGTGACCTTCTTTGACCTATTAGATACAATTAGAAATTCCATTACTAGGGCGGCACCTGTGGCTCAGTGCGTAGGGCGCTGGCCCCATATACGGAGGGTGGCAGGTTCAAACCCAACCCCGGCCAAACTGCAACAAAAAGATAACCAGGTGTTGTGGCGGGCGCCTGTAGTCCCAGCTACTCCGGAGGCTGAGGCAAGAGAGTCGCCTAAGCCCAGGAGTTGGAGGTTGCTGTGACCTGTGTGATGCCACGGCACTCTACCAAGGGCGATAAAGTGAGACTCTGTCTCTGAAAAGAAAGAAAGAAATTCCATTACTGAGCAAAAACTTTAAAAGTTAATATATGGTTCATTATTTTCCCCTTTTCCTGTGTCTTGCTGATGAGCCACATCCCCATTGGAGCGGCTCCATCAGCCTGAATCCCAAAGTGGAGCTATTATAGCTAGATGAAGAATGTCGGACAAAGAAGCGTTTGTGCTTGGGCTCAGAGTGTGCGTAGGGTTCTTTTGTGACCACAACATTCATGTCCTTATCCTGACTAATAACCCAGCGTCCCTCAGGGGTCTTCAGAGGCTCCTACCTCAGTTTTGTATTTTGCCCTTTACCTAATTAAGTCTTATCTTGAGAGACAGAAAGCTCCCTTTTCTTGATGTCACCCAAAACACCTACACAGGTTATTTCTGTATTTAGAAGACTTTAAAAAAAATTGCTTTTTAATATTTTTTCTCAAACAACAGGATCTCAGGATATAGATAGGGGACTTTGACTCACGGCTTGGGCGTGAAGGAGGTTATTCACATGGTCGCATCACCAAGAACTTCCTACTGCAAACTGATATTCCTGGTCATCTGAAATCTTTTGGCCGCTAGAATTTTTTCATGGGTCACTATTATCTGCAGTTTCCAGCCTTTTGTCATGATGCCTGGGTTCCCCTCTTTTGTCTCGCTTTCTCCTTCTCCGCTCTCTGTCACCTCAAGCCTCTTGTTCACGTCTTACGCAGAATGTTTAACTTTCCAAGGTCTCCTCCAGCTAATGCTCTCCTAGCTGCAACTTCTCCCGAGCAGTGTTCCAATGAAATTTTCAAAATAAAGACTGTTCCTTTCCTGAGATGAGCTCCAGATCCCACTATTAAAATTATTTTTTCTTAGCACACACAGAGAGATAAATAGAATGACCCTTATTCTCAAGGTACTACAGGTCTAGAAGTGAGACACACCTTCCAGGACCCAGTTATAATTTATCCACAGCTGAGAATATCTCCAAGGTATCGAGCCAGAAGCTTCTCTAGGAAGAAACATCTCTAAGCAGGTTCTGCTTTAGAATATCCCATGTTGCTCTTGACTCTGAGAACCTAGAATTCTCACTTCTCTCAGAATATTAAAGATACCTAATATTCAAACACAGTTTTAAATAATCCTATTTTCAGAATTAAAGGAAGTCTTTACGCTGGGTTTGCAGGGCCAGGCAAAAGTACAATGACAGATGGCACCGTGAACGTGGGACAGGGGAGGTGCCTTCCCTATGCTTCAGAGTTTATCAATGAACAGAAAGGCAAAGGATGGTGGGATTTCTGGTAGAGGAAAAGCCACAAATGAGAGGTCCCCAGACTAAGTGCATCTTCAGGGAAGACAATAGACTCAATTAAGAGCTAGAATTGTAAAAGAATGCAAATCTCCCAAACAAAACATAATTGAGCGGAGCGATGAGACCTGATCCCATAAATAACCCACCATAATTAGAACTTATCAACAGTTCCTATTAAAGAAACATCAGGCAGTCAAGTACTAGAAGCCTGGGAAAATTGAGTTCTTAATTAAACCCTCACCAGAATTAGTGGTACCCATAGCCTCCACATCCCATTTCCCCAAGTCTCGAGTGTAGGTACACCAGGAAATGGCTTTGTTCCGTGTAATCACATAAAACGAATTTATCCCCTGCTCAATCTTCACAAGGACTGATACAGAGGGACTGGGTTCTAATTCTTGAAGCACTACCCTCAGAGAAACCTGGCTGAATTTCGATAATCCTACAGAGAAGCCACCTCCTCCCATCTTCTTATAAAGAAATGTTTATCTTTTCTTAATTACATCCCTCTGCTCAACACCTGCCTTGGTTCCCTAATGCCTCCAGAATATAGTCCAACCTCCTGAACTTGGACTTCCAGGAGGAATTCAATCTCAACTCTCTCTTCTCCATTCTCTAAATGGGGTGCATTCTTTGTTGGTTCCCTTTTTTGCCGAGCCAGCCTCCCCAGCCGGGGAATGTCCTTTCTCTTATTTTCTGATCACCAAAATCTACTAGAATCCCACTATTTCACCAGAAGTGTTCTTATCAAGGTCACCAGTTCTGCTGACTCTACAGCCCTCCTCAGGAGTGTTTGATTTGTGTGTCTGTCACCCCTTCTAGGGAAAGACTCTGCCCCCAGTTTCTGTGACTCCATACTCTCTTGGTTTCCCTCCTAATTCTCTGACCACCTCTCCTCAGTCTCTTTTTCCACTCTTCTTCCCCTCACCCCATCTAAAGCTGTGACTTCCCTGGATTCTTGCCTTCTCACTGCCCCGGCCATCTCCTCCACACCCCATCTCTATGCGAGTGACTCCCTGTCTTACCTCCAGCCCTGATCTCTCTCTGCAGCTCATGATCTGTATACCCAACTGCCGAATGATGTTGCCAATTGGACATTCCATGGCATGTCAAACTCAGCACACCCAGAATCTTCTAGAACTACCTCCTTGTCCCTCTGAAATAACTTAGGGGACCTGGAAAAGTAGACTCAGACCCCCACTTAGGTTAATTAATTGGTAATTTATTTTACCTGCTGCAGGGGCTGCTGCTCCAAGAGACAGTCAGCCCCCGGTGAGAGTGTGAGTTACCTTTTATAGGCTTTGTGTAAGCATATTACAGAAGTGAAAGGTGGCTGGTTAAGGGGGGTTACAACTCAGGTAGTCATAGATACAGCAATGGAACAATAATTAATACAGTTTCAGTTGACAATGGACACATTTCATATCACAATGGATATGGTTATACAACAGTAATTAATCAAGTCTCAGT
>CAUYQV010124564.1:0-15283 GCA_963574575.1 Galagoides demidoff
CAACCAAAAAATAGCCAGGCGTTGTTGTGGGCGCCTGTAGTCCCAGCTACTCTGGAGGCTGAGGCAAGAGAATCACTAAGGCCCAAGAGTTTGAGGTTGCTGTGAGCTGTGACGCCACAGTACTCTACAGAGGGCAATATAGTGCGACTCTGTCCCAAAAATAATAATAATAAAATAAATAAATAAATAAAGACGCTTATAAATCCTGCAGTAAAGTACGTGCTTGATTCCACTTACCCCGGGGTTACCAAAACTTAGTGGTCACAAAAATCCTGTTTTGAAGGAACATTTGTTAAAAATTTGGTGAGATACTAAGTGTTCTCAAAGTTTGACAAACGCTCTGATAGGCTTGGTATCACCGACTGTATTATCTAGCCTGAATGTAGTCTATTCAGCTAATCTTTGATGTCCCCAAGTAACCTGCCTTATTTAAATAAGATGCAAAAGCCTGAAGAGCTAACATCTACCGTGTGTTTGTTCTGTGCCAGGCGTTGCTTCACATTGTAGACACCAATGAATTTAATTCTCACCACATCCCTGTGTAGTAGATTCTGTTATCAGACTCGGGGGAAATGATGCCCCCAAGGGCCTCACAGTCTGTAAGCGACAAAGCCAGGATTCAATCCCAGATAGCTCGGGTCTACAACCTTCACCACCGCCCCACCCCGCCTCTCAGCTCTTTGGGCTCCGACAGGGACCAGGTGGCCCTTTGACAGCCCTTAGTGTATTTTCCAAGGCTCTGTATTTTCTGCATTTAAGCTTTCTTCTTGGCCACATTAGACCAAACCCGACAATCTTTGAACACTCCCGAGCTGTGCTGGGGAAGCTGCTGGAAATTCCATTTGGCACGCTATAGCATTTCCACCCAGGGTGTGGGCATGGCTTCAAGGCAACAAGTTTTTACTACAGTCAGTGGTGAAGCAGCGGAGGAGGGAGCCTCTGGCCTGGTGGACCAACTTGGCTTGCTGCCTATGGGCTTTGTGTGGTGGCCAGCAGAGGGTCCCCTCAGGCCTGTGCTTCTTCCTGCTCTGGAACACCTCTCAGCTCTGAATTGGCTTTTCAAGAACCAATGCCTGGCTTGGCGCCTGTAGCTCAGTGGCTAGGGTGCCGGCCACATGTACTGGCGCTGTCAGGTTCGAACCCGGCCTGGGCCTGCCAAACAACAATGACAACAACAACAACAAAATATCCAGGAGTTGTGGTGGGCACCTGTAGTCCCAGCTACTTGGGAGGCTGAGGCAAGAGAATCATAGTTTAAGCCTCAAAATTTGAGGTTGCTGTGAGCTGTGACACTACAGCAGTCTAGTGAGACTCTGTCTTAAAAAAAAGAATCAACGGTCACTTAAGAACACCCTGTTCCCGCCTTTCTTTCTCCTTCACATCCTTTCTTCTTTCCTTCGTCAATTAAAAAAAATTAATGGCTAAAATTTATGCAGGGTAGAATATCAAAGAGTATAGGATAAATTTTGTCTCACTCCCAACCTTGATTCTCTCCCATGCCCACTTTCTCTTCCCAGAGCCCACCACTGTGCTAATTTTCTGCACATCTTTCTGAGATATTTAATGCATAAAGGCAGACACAGATGTATCACTCCTCCACCACTTTTTCATGAATCACATGGTATGTACTCCTTGCTTTCTAAATTTAAAAATATACCTTGGCTTAGGTTGCTGCCAGCGCTCACACAAGCATGGTGAAGGTTCCCAAAACCGCTGCACTCTGTAAGAAGCGTGGTGAGCTCCAGCCCCACAGAGTGACACCATGCAAGAAAAGCAAGGTGTCTCTGTCTGCCCAGGGAAAGCGTCCTTATGACAGAGAGCAGAGTGGTTGAGGCAGGCAGACTAAGCCCATTTTCTAGAAAAAGTCTAAAACTACAGAGAAGAGTGTGCTGAGGCTCAAGGGTGTCCAGCACAACTGCAGACTGAAGAGATCTATTAAGAAAGGCAAGCATCGGGGCGGCGCCTGTGGCTCAAAGGAGCAGGGCGCTGACCCCATATGCCAAAGGTGGCGAGTTCAAACCCAGCTCCGGCCAAAAACTGCAAAAAAAGAAAGGCGAGCATTTTGAACTGGGAGGAAAGAAGAAGAGAAAGGGCCAAGTAATCCAGCTTTAAGCATCTTTTGTTTTGTTATGACAACAATGAAATCTTGAGGTTAGGTTCACTTCGAAAATCAAATCTGCCTCGGAGGTTATTGCTTATAGGTCCTTGAAGACCTGCTTTATTGTTGGTAACGGCTACCCAGGACTGCAGCAGTTTATTGAATGTAATCTACTTCGTGTGGACTCCGCTGGCCGTGGCTTGTCATCTGGCTTGTTGGTCTTGCCCACAGGGGCTGTGCAGGGGTCTTTGCACACCCCTCCCCATGTATGTTAATGTGGGGCGAGGCAGTTTTACACCTGGACCGTATGAAGAACACCAGAGGGACTGATGGGAGTGACTGAACCCCAGGGCTGGGATGAGGATGATATTCCTTTTACTGTACAGCGATGGGATCTGGATGGGCAGAACAGAAGCTGCACCGGCAGCCTCTTTCCTCACCTTGTAAAGCTGGGCTTTTCAAATGCAACACCTCCTGGAAGTGGCCAGCCTCTTAAAAAGAAATGAAAACTTTAGCAAAACACTGATGAAAAGATGGGGGAGAGGTTTTCCATTACCTATCACACGGCCAGACTTCAGAGGTCACTTCCTCTCCCGCTGTCCTTCAGTCCCCCTCGCCTCCTCTTCAGCTACATCTTTCTCTCAGCTCCCTCCTCCTCCCCTTCTTCTTCTTCTTTTTTTTTTTTTTTTTTGAGATAGTCTCACTTTGTTGCCCTTGGTAGAGTGCTGTGATGTCACAGCTCACAGCAACCTCAGACTCTTGGGCTCAAGCAATCCTCTTGTCTCAGCCTCCCGGGTAGCTGGGACTACAGGCGCCTGCCACAGCGCCCTGCTGTTTTTAGAGGTGAGGTCTCAATCTTGATCAGGCTGGTCTCACACTCGTGAGCTCAGGGCAATCCACCTGCCTCAGCCTCCCACAGTGCTAGGATGACAGGTGCTCTTCACCTTGTCCAGGACCAGTTCTCTCTGCGCCCTTTGCGTCCTCACACCCGCCACTCAGCCTGTGTGGCAGCGTTCCTCCAACATAGATCGTCTACTTCAGAACCACCTGTGGGACTTTTGAGAACGCGGTTTCCTGGCTTCCGCCCAGCACACACAAAGACTAGAATTGGAGAAGGGACCAGGAATCAGTATGGCTCGCAGGCTCCTGGGCAGTTCATAGTGTCCTAGAGTTTCAGGATCTGATGGGGAGGTTGCCTTTGACACCATTACTTGGATTCCAGGTATTAGAAGCCAGACTGCTGGGGTCAAGTGGTAGTAAGTGTGGTGGCCTGTGGGTAAGGAAGCCACCCTCTCTGGCTACTCTCTTTGAGGGGAGAATACTGTGGCCACACTAACACTGAATTCAATCTCTCAGATAAAGGAGAAACTTTTATTTCACTTTGCTCATGGCAGTCCCTACTGGGAGGCCAGCATTTTTTTTCTCCTTTAAAAAATTGAAGTCACGGCTGGGTGCCTGTAGCTCAAGAAGCTAAGGCACCAGCCACATACACCAGAGCTGGCAGGTTCAGTTCCAGCCTGGGCCCACCAAACAACAATGACAGCTGCAACAAAAAATAGCCAGGTGTTATGGAGGATGCCTGTAGTCCCAGCTACTCGGGAGGCGGAGACAGGAGAATCACTTAAGCCCAGGAGTTGGAGGTTGCTGTGAGCTGTGATGCCACAGCACTCTACCAAGGGCAACATAGTGAAACTCTATATAAAAAAAAAAAATTGAAGTCAAAGTGATATGTAGTAAAGTGCACAAAATCTGATGGTGCAGATTGATGGATTTTTACATAATTACCCACTTGTGGAACCACTTCCCTGCCTCGAGGTAACCACTGCTCTGACCTCTATCGCCACAGATAATTTTGCCTGTGTTTGAACTTTATGAATGGAGTCATGCAGGGTATAGACTCTTTGGTATTGAGCTTCTCTTGCTGGGGATATGTCTGTGAGATTCATCCATGTTTTTGCATTGTAGTAGAGCAGCGCTTCTCAACCTGTAGGCTGTGGCCCCTTTGTAACAATGAAAATACATCGCGGCATTAGAAAGGTTGAGAACCACTGTAGCAGAGTGTCTTTCCATTGCTGTAGACCGAGGGTCAACAAACTTTTTCAGCAAAGGGCCAGAGAATAAACATTTCTGCCTCTGAAAGGCATGCAGCTCTGTCACAACTACTCAACACTGTCTTTATAGTTTGAATGCAATGAAAAACATCCAAATGAAAACTAGGCTACAGGCTGGCCTGCGGGGCACAGTTTATGGACTCTTGCTGTATAATATTTTGTTATGAATAATTATGAATTCATTACATGAATATTCGTATAATGTATTGAAATGAGTATTGAAGTAAATTATAAATAATTCATATTAACATAATATTACTATGAATATATCACAATGTATTTGGATATTTAAAATATCAAGAAGATATTTGAATAAGACCTAATTTAACAATCTTTTCTTTTATAGTTAGTGTTTTTGTATTCTGTTCAAGAAGTCTTTTCTTGCCTGAAAATCAAAAAGATATTCAGGCTTGGCGCCTTTGGCTCAAGCGGCTAAGGCACCAGCCACATACACCTGAGCTGGTGGGTTCAAATCCAGCCCAGGCCCGCCAAATGGCAATTGCAACCAAAAAATAGCTGGGCGTTGTGGCGGGCGCCTGTGGTCCCAGCTACTTGGGAGGCAGAGGCAGGAGAATTGCTTGAGCCCAGGACTTGGAGGTTGCTGTGAGCTGTGATGCCATGGTACTCTGCCCAGGGTGACAGCTTGAGGCTCTGTTCCCCCCACCCCCCCAAAAGATATTCAGCTATGCTTTCCTATAGAAGCTTTATTTTATTATTATTTTTTTTTCTGAGACAGTCTCACTATGTTGCCCTCAGTAGAGTGCTGTGCTGTCACAGCTCACAGCAACCTCCCACTCTTGGGCTTAAGTGATTCTCTTGCCTCAGCTTCCCAAGTAGCTGGGACTACAGGCGCCCACCATAACGTCTAGCTATTTTTTTGTTGCAGTTTGGCTGGGGCCGGGATCGAACCTGTTACCCTCTGTATATGGGGCCAGTACCCTACCCACTGGGCCACAGGCACCGCCCAAGCTTTACTTTTTAATTAAAAAAAATTTTTGAGACAAGGTCTCACTCTGTTTCCCTAGCTGGAGCACAGAGGCATTACTGTAGTTCACCACAACCTCAAATTCCTGGGTTCAAGTTATCCTCCTCCCTCAGCCTCTCAAAGCACTGGGCTCACAGGCGTGACACCTGGCCATAGAAGCTTTATTGTTTCACCTTTCACATCTACGTCTATGGTCCATTTTGAATTAATTTTTTTCTTTTGAGAAAGGGTGTTGCTCTGTTGCCCAAGCTATAGTGCAGTGGCATCGGTATAGCTCACTGCAATCTCAAACGATTCTCCGGCCATGGCTTCCCAGAGTGCTAGGATTATGGGTGTGAGCCACCGTGTCTGGCTTTGAATTAATTATTGTTTTCGATGTGAGGTAGGAGTCAACATTCATTACATTTCATATGAAAACCCATTTGTTGGGCAGCACCTGTGGCTCAAAGGAGTAGGGCGCTGGCCCCATATACCGGAGGTGGTGGGTTCAAACCCAGCCCCGGCCAAAAAAACTGCAAAAAGTAAAAAATAAATAAAACCCATTTGTTTTATTTAGTGAAAAAGCTCCCCTTTCCCCTCAGAATTGTTGTCATGAGAGGTCTCAATACTGGTCAGCTCTGGTCTTTAAATGGAATCCGAATGCCGGTAGTGTTCTCTAGAACGTGCCTTGGGAGGAAGAGGTGGAGGGGAGTGAGTCTAGATGCTCTGGGCTGGAATAGCAGGGAGTTAGCAGCTCTAAGTGGAGAGCATACGGGGAGAGGAATTTGGTTCTTTCCATATCTGAATTCTCTGACTCTATTACTCTTACTGAGTGTCATACCAGGCCAGGATTTTTCAGCTGTTGCTGGGAAGACTGAGATTTCCAAGAAATTACTCTTAGAAAAAAAGAACCCAGCTTTTCATTTTTAAATGTTTTTATAACTCTTCATATTGCCCAGGACAAATTTTTGCTTCTGGAGGAAAAGAGGCTTTAACTGGGAAAAGACCAAGTAAGCCAGTGCTAGCAACAGCTGTAACTGGGGAAAGTCCTGTATATTTTGAGACCAAAAACTGTTTATTTCTGTCAGTGAAAGAGGAGTGTCCGGGTTCAGCTTCTGCAGACATCAGACTGTGGATAACATTTTCCAGACGGATGATTGCTGTCCTGTGCTTTCCTGGATTGCTCTCCAGGGCCTTCTGTCCGGCTACGTGAGCCCCAGCAGTCACCCTGTTTGTAAGGGGCAAGAAAGTCTCACTTTCGTATTCGTCACACTGATCCTCTGAGGGTGGCACAGAGGGTGTTTGTTATTTCCCACCATTTCTGGAGCGGGAGCAACGTGTGTGGGGTTTGGACTTGGCCAGTGGGCACTGAGCCAGAGAGGGCGGGGTGCAGGCCTTGGCCTTGAGTTGAGGCTGGAAGAGCACTCCATACCCACTCTGATCTGCGCTGTGTTCCCGAGCACCTGGAGTCTGCAGGCAGCTGCAGGCACCTTCCCATCGGCTCCACCAACCCAGGATTACCCTGGAGGTCCACCCTCCTCGGAAGGCAACAGTGATCACAGCGAACCAGTACACTTATGTCTTCTCAGCCATGTCAATCAATGCATCCACCCAACAGTTGTTATCAAGGCAGGAACTGGGTCAGCATCAATGAGTAGAGCAGACAAAAATTCCTGCTCTCGTGGGGACTTTATTCTAGTGAGGAGAAATGGTTGATGAACAATTAAATAAATAAATTATGTGAGCTGTGAAGTTAAGCGCTGAGGGAAAGGCCTTGAGCAGGAATAAGGATCATTATTTTAAATGGGTGTAAATAGGGCAGCCTCACTGAGGAGGTGACATATGAACCAAGACTGGGTAGAGGGAAGTGAGCTGTGGGTTCCCTGGAGGAAAAGTTGTCCGTGTAGAGGGACAACTCTGCAGAGGTCCCAAGGCCTTGGCTCTCCCCAATATCAGGCAAATTCTAAATCCAGAGTTCAGAGGAGCAGCTCAGTGCTTGTGGTTCAGCGGCTAGGGCGCTAGCCACATACACCGGAGCTGGCAGGTTTGAACCCAGCCCGAGCCTGCCAAACAACAATGACAATTACAACAACAAGAACAAAAATAGCTGGGCGTTGTGGTGGGCGACTGTAGTCCCAGCTACTTGGGAGGCTGAGGCAAGAGAATCGCTTAAGCCCAAAAGTTTGAGGTTGCTGTGAGCTGTGACACCATGGCACTCTACTCAGGGTGACAGCTTGAGACTGTGTCTCAAAAAATAATAATAATAAAAAGAGTTTAGAAGAGTGAAGGAGGAAAATTCCTCCTTCATCCCTCCTTCCCTCCTTCCTTCTCTTCCATCTTTCCTTCCTACCTGCCTCCTGTACACATTCATTGTGTGCTTGCTGTATACCAGACACTCTCACACAGCACAGTTCTCTCCTCATGGAGAAACAAAGGACAGAGAGCTCTCCAGCCCTCTCAAAACAAGATTTGGCCATCTTCTGAAATGCCCCCAATGTGACAGGACAGATAGGGATTTAGTGATGGATTAAGTCTCTCTAATATTAGAACCTCATAGATGTCCCTGGAATGAAATTAAATTGTAATGTGTTCACTCAAACTATTTTTATTTCATCCTAACTAACTCCTATCTTCTGTGGTCTTTGATGGGCATTTTAATTAAATCATGAAGAGCTCTTTGTGTCCTGAGAAGAGGGACTGAAGCTTCCACGTCCCTCTGCCGCTCTCCTGCTCTGATTGCTGAGGAATGTGCCTCGTTCTCAACAAAGGTGGGGGTGGCAGGACCTAGTCCTGGACGTAGCCTTCAACCCAAATCCACTCCCAAGTTCCGAAGGAATCTTCCCAGTAGAGAGAGTGGCAGCCACCCATGGACAGAGCAATGGGGAGACCCCAGGTACTTGATGAGCATTGTGGAAAACGATTTGTCCCCCAGTCTTGTGTGTCTATGTGTCCTCTGCTCTGGTTTGCTGTAAGCAGCTGTGAACATTTCTAATGTTACTCCTCAGTTTTGTGGCTCTGATACCATGATGAGCCAGAGCTGAGTGTTGCTCTGCTGTGGTTGCCCTTGCCTGGGTGGTCGCTGATTCACTCATTTAGACATGAATGCATTCATTCATTCATTCATTCATTCATTTCCATTTTTATGTCCCATAGATCTCTCAACTTAATGCATTCAAAACTGAGTTTGTGATCTTATCCCACTTCTGAATTAGCTCCTCAGTAAGGGACATCCCTGCCTCTCAATCACAGCGGCCAGAAACCCAGGAGTCACCTTGATACTTCTGTTCCCTTGTCATCTTCCATATCCATCCATCAACAAGTCCTTTGGGTTCCACATCCACATCCATCTACCTCTTCTGCTCATTACTGTGTGACCTTGAGTAAACTGATTAACCTCTCTGTGCCTTTCCCCATAGTAACATGGAGATTATAATGTCACTATCTCAGAGAATTATTTTGAGTGGATAGGAGTTAACACACGTAGAGAACAGTACCTAGCACATACTAAGAACTGAATATATATTAGCCAAGACAGATGGTACTGGCTATATTCTCACCCTTTAGCCAGATGGAAGCCCATAGTAATTCAAAATATTATTATATTTTTAATGTCACATTTTAATTTGAATGCATGAAATATTACATTAAAATATAATAAAGTAAAATAGTTAATCTTAACAAAAAATGACTCATTAAAATAATGATGCGGAAAAGTGTTCACACATATTACTTATTAAGCATAAACAAAAAACATGCTACAAAATAGTACATATCCAGTGATTTCAGTTTTATTAAAAAAAAAATTTACATGTTAGGTGGGCACAGTGAGACCTGCCTGTAATCTAGCCAATCAGGAGGCGGAGTTGGGAGGATCACTTGAGCTCAGGATTTTGAGACTAGCCTGGGTTACACAGCAAGATCCTATATTAAAAAATTACATACGTGTGTGTATGTAATTAAAAGAAGCCAAAGTGTTAATGGCATAACTGCTTTGTAGATGGAAGGATTAAATAGGATTTTAACCATCTCTTTGTTGATCGATATTTTCTACAATACATTATATGTAACTCTTATAATCAAGTTACATAAAAAGTTAACCAAAATAAATATAAGCAATTGCCAAATCTTTCAGTGCTTCCCTCACCTACAAGATGAGGGGCCCACACTCCTTGGCATCTCCTCAAACAGCCTTTCAATCTGGCCCCTTCTGTGATCTAGTCTTTGCCCCTTCCCCTCTCCAGCCAATGCCTGCATGGAGACACCCACAGACACATGCACACACACTCCCCTGCAGCAAGACTGAATAACAATCGACCCCGGAATAACAGGGGTTTGACATGCACTGGTCCATTAGTAAATTGATTTTCTTCTGTGGCTGCCACCCCTGAGTCAGCAAAACTAACCTCTCCCTCACCCCTTCAGCCTATTCCACATGTAGATTAAGAGGATGGAGACCTTTATAATATGCTATTTCCATTTAATGAATAGTAAATATATTTTCTCATTAACATATCTTTTATCTAACTTACTTTGTTTTAAGAATACAATATATGATACATATATAAAATATTTGGGGTTTTTTTTGTTGTTGTTTGTTTTTTGAGACGGAGCCTCAAGCTATTCCCCTGGGTAGAGTGCCATGGCATCACAGCTCATAGCAACCTCCAACTCCTGGGCTCAAGCGAGTCTCCTGCCTCTGCCTCCCAAGCGCCCAGCCATTTTATGGTTGCAGCCATCATTGTTGTTTGCCCGGGCTGGGGAGTCGAACCTGCCACCTTAGGTGTACGTGGCTGGCGCCTTAGCCAATTGAGCCACAGGCACTGAGCCAAAGTATTTGTTAATGAACTGTTTACATCATTGATAAGGCTTCTGGTCAACAGTAGGCTGTTAGTAGCTAAGTTTTGATGGAGTTACAAGTTATACACAGCATTTAGGCTCGGCAGGAGTTGGGGTCCACGCCTCTAACCATTGTTCAAGGTTAAACTGTACTTAGAATGCCCCAACCCCAGCCTGCTTTTTCAGGCCTCTAGGCCTCTGCACGTGCTGTTTCCTTTGCCAGAATGCCCTTTCTTCTGAGTCAGTCTGGTCAATATGTTCTTCAAAACCCTACTCAATGACCCATACAAAATGTGATTGACAGGTTGTACTTCATCAAACTTTAGCACTTTTGCTTTGCTACAGACTCCTTGAGAAATTGAAAAGACTGAGAGAACATAAGAGAAAAACCCACAAATCAATTAATCAATTCAAAGTCGGGGGCAGGAGGATGAGGGAGCAGGGAGAGGGAAGGAGGGGGAGATGGGCGTGCTCCCACTTAACGGGCACAATGTTAAGGCGCAGGGCACTTCTGTTGGGGGTGGGACACAGTTATATAAGAGGGACTTCACCTAACAAATGCAAACATTGTAACCTAATTCTCTGTACCCTCAAATTAACCTGAAACAATTTAAAAAAGAAAACACTGGGAGAAAATATTTGCAAACCACAGATCTGATAAAGGATCAGTACCCCAGACTATATAAAGAATCCATAAAACTTAACAGGAAGAAAACAAATAAATTTAAAGAATGAACAAAGACTTGAACACTTCACCATAAAAGATGATCAGCATCATTCGTCATTAGGGAAATGCAAAATCACAATGAGATACTACTACACAGCTATTAGAAGGCCTAAACAAAAACTCGACAAAATATATTTTTTTGAGACAGTCTCATTATGTTACCCTTGGTAGAGCGCTGTGGCATCATAGCTCACAGCAACCTCCAACTTGGGCTTAAGTGATTCTCTTGCCTCAGCCTCCCAAGTAGCTGGGACTACAGGCGCCTGCCACAATACCCGGCTATTTTTTTGTTGTAGTTGCCATTGTTGTTTGGCAGGCCCAACAATGTCAACTGGGTTCAAACCCGCCAGCCTCATGTATGTGGCTGGCGCCCTAGCCGATAAGCTCTAGGTGCTGAGCCAAAAAACTCGACAATATTAAGGGCTGACTAGCACACAGAGCAACTGGAGCTCTCATATCTTGCTGGCAGAAACACAAGATGGTATGCTATTCTGGAAAATAGTTTGGCGGTTTCTCATACAGTTAGCATAAGATCCCAATCCTGGGCATTTAAGTTAGAAAAAGAATACTTATGCTCAAATAAAAACCTATATACAAATGTTTATTATAACTGGTCTCCTTATAATTGTCGAAAACTTAAAACCACTTGATGGTTCTTCAGAGAAAGAGTAGTAAACTGTGATTCATCCTTACAGAGGCGGGCTCTTCAGCAATACAATGAGTGAGAGAAGTTAGGTTCAAAATTCTGTATACTGACTGGGCATGCCTGTAATCCCAGCACTCTGGGAGGCCGAGAAGGGTGGATTGCTTGAGCTCACAGATTTGAGACCAGCCTGAGCCACAGCAAGACCCCCGTCTCTGAAAACTAGCTGGGCCTTGTGGTGGGCGCCTGTAGTCCCAGCTACTCAGGAGGCCCAACAAGAGGACTGCTTGAGCCCAAGAGTTTGAGGTTGCAGTGAGCTGTGATACCATGACACTACCCAGGGTGACAAAGTTAGACGCTCAAAAAATCAAATGTTGCATACTACGTGATTCCACTTTTAGGACAGTCCAGAAAAGGCAGAGCTATAAGGACAGAGGACATACCAGTGGTTGTGGGGACTTAGAACTGGGAACAGGGCCCCACATCAGACTTTTGGGGGATGATGGGACTGTCTGTATCCTGAGTATGGGGGTGGTTACTTAAAACTCACAGAACTGTACTCCAAAAGAAAAGTAAGAGCCATTGCTAATTAACAAATAAAACCAAACCCCGTTCAGGTGTTACCTCTCCTGGGAATCCTCCCCGCTCCTTCTAAGATTCACCGCCCCTTCTAAGATTCACCGCCCCAATGGCAATTGGAGAAGCTTATTCAGAGAGACAGCAGATCTGGTTTGCAGAAGGTAGAATGAGAGCAGAGACCGCTGCTGAAGCTTTTCACAGGTGGGAGGTTAACGCTGTGTAACTTCGCCTGAGTGATGTGCCCCCTCTCAATTCATGGTGAGGAAACCCAGACGGGTTTACCAGAAGATCATAAAATTGGCTATTTGCTAAAGTCATTGTAAGGCTGTGAAAGGTTAATTGTCATTCAAACGGGATTTTTGGTAAAGCTCTCCTCTTCCTTAAAGCTCCAGCAAACTCCATATGGCGGTACTTTCCAGGTCACACTCCAGTCCAGTCTAAGCTCCTCTTCTTCCTCAATCTCTGCAAACTGTGTACTTTGATTTTTACTATGACATAGGAGACTTCCTCAATAAAGCAATAATACCTATGTTAGGCTCTGTGGGGAGCTGTGAAACTGGAGAGATCCGAGTCTCTCACACGGATTCCCACGTGGAATGTGAGACTATTATAGAAGACACCAGGCAATAAGGAAGCCAGGATGCTGGACCACGTGGCCAGGAGTTACAGTCAGAGGTGAGGGCGGCATCCTGGAACCCTCGCCCGCACTCCTCCTACAGTGCCCTGCCCTCCACTCCCCACTGCATATAGACTCCTCTGCCCCAGAGCTCCTGTCCTCTCTCTGGGTGACTTTTGGGCATCAGCCCTGCCATCAACCACTGCTCCTTTATCTATCTCCAGTTCAAACCCCCAGAGACTGAAGGTCCACCAGCCCATCTCTGAAGCTACTGGCTGTCCCCAGGTGATGTGTCCATGCAAGTCCAATCAGCTGAAGGGGTCCTGTGACGTGCAGCAAAGATACTGAGGCCCAGGGGAGCCGGACTGGACCAGGGCAGCTGTTTCTAGAAGGAGTCCTTCCAGATAGGAGGTAAGTATTAAGGGCAAAACAATTAATATGGAATTAATATTAATTAAGACCAGATGAGGGCCTGAAACAAAGTTGCAAATCACAAAGCTGCCTGCATTTCCCCGTCTCTCCCGATCCACTGCACGCTTCAGTTTTCCCTTCTGGTAAAACTGAGAACTGATATTCCTCATTTTTCTTCTTCATCTGGGTCCCTGATGTCATCCGATCGCTTAAGCAGCAGCCCTGTGAGGTATGTCCCTAGTGCCTGTGGTACCTAAGAGGAAGCAGAGTCACACACCCTGGCCCTACCTCAAAGCACCCTGGCCTCTCCTGGTGGCTAGGGACCTTCTCCCCGCTGGGTTCTCTATGACCCAGGTACCCGAGTCTCAGTGCAGCCTGGAGGACAGACACTGCCACCACCCCTCAAGGTAGTTTAGCAATTTCTCTTCATTCCTTCCTTTTTTCTTCCTGACCTTTAAGCTGACATGAAAAGTATCCAACAGGGAGCCAACCCTGTACTGGTATAGGACAGGGGCAGGAAGTAGGGGTCCCTGGTCCCCTGCCCAGGGCAGATGCAGCCGCTCTTTCCTGAGCTTTAAAATGCAGAGCCAAGGGCAGTGCCTGTGGCTCAGTGAGTAGGGCGCTGGCCCCATATACGGAGGGTGGTGGGTTTGAACCTGGCCCTAGCCAAACTGCAACAATGACAACAACAAAATGCAAAACCTAAAAGTCCTTCTCTGGGTAGCTCGCTGCCATTGTGCACGAAGGTTGGGACAACAGATAAAATTTGTTTGCAATCTTCTTGACATGTGTATCTTTTTTCTGTGGGGTTTCCCCAGAACTTGCACTTGGGCTCAAATCAGCTCCAGCAGTACTCAGAGGCCCCCTGTCTCCCTACTCCTGTCTCAGGGCCTGAGTAGGAGGCTCAGGTCTTCCCAACAGCACCACTTGCTTGGGGAGGTAGGTGGCTGAAGTCCCCTTCTGAGGCCTGTGAGAGTCCGCCCAGGATGGCTCTGCAGCTCCTGTCCCCTCAGGGACCTGCTGCCTCTTCCCACCAGGTAAAAATCTTTCCCCTTCCCCTCACCCCTCAGTCCCTAAGCTCCTTTCCAGTAGCTAACTGGCAGTGACATTTATATATAGACTGGAAACACTTCCATTTATTGAGCACCTACTATGTGCCCCACCCGCTGTATGTTCTCCCTTTAACAGTCATCCCACAGCTGAGGTTCCTTATGTCTATTTCATAGACAGGGAAAGTAAAACTGAGATGTTACAGAACTTGTACTGTCAGAAAGGGCCCCTCCAAAACCTCCCCTGGGCCTAGGGCAGTCCAGGCCACTTGCATGCTTTGGTGCCACCCACTATGGCAGATTGGATATCCGGGACCACTGTTAAGGGCTGTCTGCAGGTTGGGTATCTGGGACCACAGTTAGGGGCTGTCTGCAGGTTGCTGTGTCTCCGCTCAATGCAGGCCACTCTGGGGAGCAGGCTGCTAGACCAAAATCAGAGTTCAGAGCCCAGGCACCCGCACCCACTCCCACATGTCTGCGCATCTGCTCATCCCTTCATCAATGATGTACTGACCATTCCACACCCACTACAAATAAGGTGACCAGACGACCAGCTTTTGGCAGGATAGTCCTGCTTTTCAACAATTTGTCCCATGTCCCGCAGCATTTTTAAAAAGTCCCAATTTTTGGAAAGCTTGCATGACAAGCCAGGGAACAGCGGGAGAATGGGAAGGGAATATACAGTTCGGCTGCTGAAAAGGTTTAGGTAACTCCATTTGGGAATGAAGAGGTTAATGTAACTCCATTTGGGAATGAAGAGGTTAATGTAACTTCATTTGGAAATGAAAAGGCTAATGTAAACTTCCTACTATTCTCCTGGGCAAGGTATCAGAAGGAGACTGGCTCTCTCCCCTGCTTCTAGGCAAGGACAATTAGCTCAGAAGGAGCCAAACTATCTGGAACAAACAAGTAGCCCCCTCCTCTAGAGTAAGGTGACCAGATGTCCCGCTTTTGGCGGTACAGTCCCAATTTTTAATCATTTGTCCTGCATCCTGCGGCATTTTAAAAAAACCCCAATTTTTGGAAAGAATGCACAACAAGCTAGGGAACATGGGAGAACAGGAAGGGAATATAAGGTTTTCGACTGCCATGTGGCTATTTCGCCAGAATATGCATTTTATATTATTTTTGTTAATTTTATAATGTTAAACTTTAATAATAACAAATAATTGTTGAGAACTGATTATTGAGAACTGCTTATCAAAGTTTCCATTGTTGTCAGCCCCCCCCCCAATGGTGTCCTGCTTTA
>CAUYQV010124565.1:0-10037 GCA_963574575.1 Galagoides demidoff
AAGGAGAAATAGACAAATCCACATTGTATTTGGAAGTTTCACCACCCTCAGTCAGCCACTGATATTTCAACAGGCAGATAATCACTAAGGATAGTACTTTATATCAGCTTGATCTAATTGATATTTATAAAAATACTTCATTCAGCAACAGTGTAACACACATTTGTCTCGAGTGCACAGGAAACTTTTACCAAGGCAGACTATGGTGAGTAATAACACACAAATTAAAAATAAATAGATTTCGGGTGGCACCTGTGACTCAAAGGAGTGGGGCACGAGCCCCATATATGGGAGGTGGCGGGTTCAAACCTGGCCCCGGCCGAAAACTGCAAAAAGTAAATAAATAAATAATAAATTTCAAATAATAGAAATCGAAGTACATATGATCATAACAGAATTTATCATAATATAATTAAACTGGAAATAAATAACACAAAGCTGGGAAATCATGAAGAGTTGCAAAATTAAGCAAAGTATTTCCAAAAGTCCTGTAAGTAAAAGAAGACTAAATAGAAGACTAAAGACTAAATAGAAAAATATATATCTACAGAAATAATCAGTATCAGAAAGGAAAGATGGATCAACCTTACCAATGCCATCAATATAACGATACTATATAATTAATATAAATAATTCTGTGCTCAAAGATTTTTTAAAATCAGCTTAAACAGCATTAGAAAATTTACAAATTAATCTTACACCTTTCACAAAACTTACACCAAAATTGATCACAGACCTAAATTTAAAGGCAACAGCATGACATTCCTAGATTAAAATATGGAAAAGTTAGTGATCTTGAATGTATCTAATAATTTTCATATACAACACCAAAATTTTAAACTGTGAAAGAAAATCGAAAATCATACTTTGTTAAAATTTAAAACTTCAATGTATTTATGATCTATGTACGAATGACTTAATAAAAAAAAAAAGAACTACAAAGAAAAACCACCTGATGAAATAAATATTTACTAACCCATGTATCTAAAAAGACTTGCAGCTTACCCAGCGCTGCTCTCCTCTCTAACGGGGAAGCAGCAGACTACACAAGACTGCACTGTATCTGCCTCTATTTCCAACAGACTCACGTCCAACTTTTCACTCACAAGAAGAAGCCGGGGAAATTTTATTAGTCCCTTTAAAAAAAAAAGTTAATATAAAATTATTGCAAAAAAAGGAACCTGAACTTTAGTAACACGGCTGGAACAATCTCAGCTGCGGGAGAGGAGGTTTAATTTAGTTGATTTTCTGTGCTTGCTGGTTGTTCGCTTCTAGTCTCATGGGGATGCAAGCTGCACATTTTTTCGAAGGGACAGAGAAGCTGCTGGAGGTTTGGTTCTCCCTGCAGCAACCTCACGCAAACCAAGGATCTGGGGATCTTCGCACTATCCCGAGATCTGAGTGGGACGTACTTTTGAAGGATGTGCAATGTTCAATCATAAGTGTGACAAAAACTGGCAAACAGGAAGCTTATGTACCAGTCAGAGTAGCACGTTTGTCTCCAAGAGACGTTTCATTCTGAAGACACGTGGTTCCACCCTCTTGCTGAAAGCACTGTTCCCCTGTTGAAGCTTGCTGGGGATCACAGTGGGTTTGACTCAATTCAAAGCTGCTTTTATTCTCGTAAGAATTTCATGGAGCCTTCTCACCAAGGGTACCCACACCAGAATTTCCAGCAAGAAATAGAATTTCTAAGTGCAATTTTCCCAAATGGAGCAGCATATTGTATGGGACGTATGAATTCTGACTGTTGGTACTTATATGCTCTGGATTTCCCAGAGGGTGGAGTAATCAGTCAGCCAGATTAAACCCTGGAAATTCTGATGAGTGAGCTTGACCTAGCAGTTATGGACCAGTTCTCCATGAAAGATGGTGTTACTGCAAAGGATGTCACTCGTGAGAGTGGAATTTGTGAGCTGATACCAGGTTCTGTCATTGATGCCACATTGTTCAATCCTTGTGGGTATTCAATGAATGGAATGAAATCGGATGGAACTTATTGGACTACTCACATCACTCCAGAACCAGAATTTTCTTACGTTAGCTTTGAAACAAACCTAAGTTAGACCTCCAAGGATGACCTGATCAGGAAAGTTGTAGAAGTCTTCAAGCCAGGAAAATGTGTGACCACCTTGTTTGTTAGAGTTCTAAGTGCTTTCTTCACCCCAGAAGATTGAAGGCTTTAAATGTCTTGATTGTCAGAGTGCTACGTTCAATGATTACAATTTTGTTTTTACCAGTTTTGCTAAGAAGCAGCAGCAACAGCAGCATTGATTAAAAAAAAAAAATGAAGAGAAAACGCAAAAACAGAACACATGTAGAAGGTTGTGGCTGCTTCCTAGATGTTAACACTGGGGGCTGTGCTTTCCATAACCACAACCTGGTAGTTGCAGAAAGCCCTAGATGTAATGACAGTGTGATCATTTTGAATTGTATGCATTATTATATCAAAGAGTCAGATATCTTGCATGAATTCTGTCTTTTTTTTTTTTTTTTTTTGAGACGAGCCTCAAGCTATCCCCCTGGGCAGAGTGCTATGGCATCACAGCTCATAGCAACCTCCAAATCCTGGGCTCAAGCGAGTCTCCTGCCTCAGCCTCCCAAGTAGCTGGGACCACAGGCGCCCACCACAACGCCCGGCCATTTTTTGGTTGCAGCCATCATTGTTGTTTGGCGGGCCCGGGCTGGGGATTCGAACCCGCCACCTTAGGTGTAAGTGGCTGGCACCTTAGCCAATTGCGACACAGGCACCAAGCCTCTACTATGTTTTAATTGATAACTCTTTGGCAAATATTTCACAAATTTTTATCTTTAGTAATCTAAATCAATATGCTCTCTTAACCTTATCACTTGGTTCATGAAAACGAATGTTCTGGTTAACGTCAGGTTTGGTAGAATAATTGTCTGTTGTTACTAAGTAAAAAGTATTTAGCTAGTAAAAGTGTAGAAAAAAGTCCCTGAAACACCAAGAGTTTATGTTGATTGACTAATAATTAAAAATATCCTTCCAAGTTCTGCATTTCCTAAAACTGTTTGCATCTTTGTATGTATTTATTACTCGATGTAATGAAGTTTATTTTCCTTAACAACAACAAAAACCCCTCTGGTTTCTGAAAAAGTTTTTCTCATCTGATAACTCATAGTTTATACTTGAAATGGCCCAAATACCTGCTAGAATTGACCGGGCTTGCTCCTGAGCCACTAAAATTCTTCTTACAGTAGTTGGGCCTACTATTGTGGTAGTTGTGAATCCGCAGCAGAGTCATAAATGAGAACTATGGGCAATATGAAAGGCAACTTAAAATTAGCAGGCAGTCATTTCAAAACTTCGTTTAAAAAAACAAACCTGACAGTCCCATTAATACAACATGGTGTGAAAAGACTCTCCCAAGCGTTTTGTCTCACATAAAATCATGCAATGTGCACATGGGAAGTGAAATCGAGCCAGCTTGTTCACAGGAAGCTGTCTCAGGGTTCAAGCGTTATGAATCATTTATTTAGTTCTAAAATCTAATAAAATCTCTTTATTAAAATGAAAGCACGTTTCATTACCACAGATGTTTTTGATCAGCTAGCAAACAACTTTTCCTTTATTTATTTAGCACAGGCATTACATATGTTTTTGATATAAATATCAATGCATAACAAAACATAGACTGTCCAACTACACATATTTAATATGTGCTGTGTTGTGCATTATATGACTGTGTTTTAAATACGTGGGAAGAATACTGTAAGTATTTTAGTAGGAAATACATCTTAACCCCTGTCTTATGTATAACTGGTATCAATCAAGGTGAGTTTGTAAACTTTTTTTTTAGATTAGCAAATTCATAGAACCTTTAAATTATAACTTCCTTGCTTTGGAAGTAGATTTTGACGATATCCACTTATGGCAGGTAGTATGATAGGGTTTAATCAGTGGATAATCCTTGCTATCCAGAAACCTTAGAGTTTAAGATATGAACAGCAAGAACAGAAACAGTGCAAACCATTTATTAGTGTAAATTATTATATGAAGAAAAGCAGAAAGAGGTGTATTTCCCATACTGGACAAAATGTGGCAGTTCAATAATGGTCTGTAGGCTGACGGAGGCTCTTTGGGACCTTCAGCAACTCATCCACTCCCTCAAATATTTGAAGAAGCTCAACGATTAGATCTTCTTTATCTTCAGACTCCAGATTGTCATAGGATTTAACCTCAAATTAAGTCTAGTGCAGACCAGAGGGACCCATGAGGTCTTCTGCAAATAGCAACCAATAAGGATCTTGGGATTTCATTAGACAGTGGTATATGTAGAGGGCCTAAGCCGAGGCTCACAAACAGCCCTTGAGCTGAAGCCAGGGTCCACCCAGCTTTGCTTTGTATTTGCCTGTATAATATAATTGTTTAAAATTAGTATATTTCATACAGAAAATTCCAGATTTCCTTGAAGAAGTTGGTGCCTTTGGCAGCAATGGCGTGACAACAGTGGCTCCTCATGTCTTTATATGTATGTCTGTTACCTATTTGACCCCTGTAAACATGTGTGTTTCTGTGCCTGAATTAAGTTCACTTGGTTATACTTAAGAAAGAAAAAAAAAGAACTAGAAAAAACATTAAATAATTGTTACATGGGTACTTATGGAATGAATGCAGCTTATGGTTTTGTCCTGGGACATTGAATATGGACTGTGGTCTAGATTTGCCTAATAAAAGTAAATTCCCAATTTGTCCCTTTGCTGTGCCCTTCTGAGGACTGTCATTAATAAGTCTCTTCCAATGGGAAGGAAACAAAGTAATATAAAAACAATACATTACTAACTTGTGGCTTTTGAAATATGCCTACTCTAGTTTAGAAGCTGATTGTTAAACTACCCTTTCAAAAAGGTAAGAAACATTTGTAGTATTAGGGTAGTAGCTTTAATGTAGATCAGGAAAAGCTTCTGTAAGGTCACAGGTAGGTTGGCACAACCGAAGGAGGAAATCACCCAGGGACAAATTCTCTGAGCAGCAAATGCCCTGCAGATCTTGCAGAGATTTAATATGTAAATTAAACTTGCTTCTGGTTCTGTATTATGCCAAAATATTTCTCCGTCATTTTTTTATATTTCAGTAAAGAGCCTTTTGGAAGTGATGTGCTGAAGGGTTGAACAGAAAGGAGCCCTATGTCCTTAAAGAGATGTGAGGCCATGAGAAGATCATGACACCCAGATCAGAGCCTGGCAGGGCTTCCAGTAGGCTCCCAGTAGTGAGAGGCTCATGCAGCCCTCCTATTCATTGGGTAAATGCTATGTTTGCAATATTGTGGAGGTACTTTACTTTCAAGACTAAGAGAGTCAATTCTCATTTTGTAGATAAAAGTCAAAAATGTTGCCTAGGGTCACCCAGCCAGCAAGTGGCAGAGGCTGGATTCACACCCAGACTTCTCGCATCTTCTACTCAGTGTCCTTCCCACTGTATTTGTAAGGCATGGTTTGTAAGGATCACTATGTCATACACGATGGTTTGTAAGGATCACTGTGACATCCACAATGATTTGTAAGGATCACTGTGTCATCCACAATGGTTTTTAAGGATCACTGTGACATCCACAATGGTTTGTAAGGATCACTGTGTCATCTACGATGGTTTATAAGGATCACTGTGTCATCCACGCTGGTTTGTAAGGATCACTGTGTCATCCACGATGGTTTGTAAGAATCACTGTGACATCCACTATGGTTTGTATGGATCACTATGTCATCCATGATAGTTTTAAGGATCACTATGTTATCCATGTGCAAACATAATTGGTGGTTGAACTAGAATCAGAGAGACTTGTATTTGGAGACCTGCAGAATTGTTGAGGATTTCGTTGAGCATTTCAAAATTATCTTTAGCTCAATGTTTGGAATTCTAGTAGAACCTCTGTAAGTTGACCACACAAGGGACTGTTATAAACTGGTCAACATACCGAGGTGGTCATCATAAGGAACTAGTCCTGTTGTACTGATACATACATGTGGTGCATACCTAGTCTATGAAAATTAGGTCAACTTACGGAGGTGGTCCATGTAGGGAGGTGGTCAGCTATGGAGTTTCTACTGTATTCTAATTGTATATTTTATATGTCAAGTAATAGAAATAACTGGATGTGTACATGAATGAAGAAATGTAAAAATACAAAATAGTTATTCCATAAGTTTTGTTTCTTAAAAGCACCCTCTGAGTACTTAATGAAGCATGCACCCACATACACAAATAACTTCGGAGTAGTGATTTTCTCTCTTCACTATTCATACAGGTATTATATAGTTTTCTTCAGCTCAAAGTTTATTGACCATTGTGGACAAAATATGCATCCAACATGAGCACACTAAACTTAAATCATAACCCACAGATTGATGGTAGTGCATTTCTACTATGCTTCATTTGCAAAGATTTTAATTATTGAATGATTGCAGGGCCTTGGGGCTTTATAATTGAAATCAAACTTTGACCACTTCAGGATTTCCAAGCTCTCTTCAAGAAGATCCTATAAGCTTATTGAATGAAAAGTATGTATCTAAACTATTTCTTGATACACACTTCAAAGATTATTTTTCCCCTGGGAATTTTTGATGGCATGGATATTCTCATTCATTTTGTTCTAAATTCTGTGGTAATAAGGAGGAAGGTTTTAAAAACTAGATTTATTCATAAGCAAATAGTATGTTTACTGGAACATTTCAGGTACATTAAAGACAAACCTTTTCAATTTCTCATAGAAGAACTTTGAGTAAATTCTGGCTAATGACAAGGTGGTCTGCACCATCTGAATACTCTGTTATCACAACCATTCTCAGTATGCCCTGTTCTGTTAACGTTACTGAAGGCCGTTTTAGATTTGTTTATGGGTTAGGCTTTAAGCTTTTGCAGGCTTCAAGTTGTAAAAACATGCAAAAATGAGGCGATCTTCATGCATCCTAACTTTTTAATATGCCCTTCACTTGCAAAATCTGAGGGGGTGTTATCATTTCCCCCAACTCTAGCGCGAGGCAGAGAAACTTAGTGGCATGTTGAGTGAAATGCTACGCTGTGCTAATAACGGTTTTGAAAGAAATCAGGAAAGTTAATCATGTGTGGACACAGGGTTAAGAAGCAATGTAACAGACGATTAAGCTTAATATAGATATGTGATATAAGCATATGCAGACAGCCATTAGCATAAATTCATGTTACAGAAGAGCAGCACGGCATGCCACTGGGTGGATTTATAATGTATGTGAGGGGCAGGATGAAGAGCAACAGGAAAGGGAAGTGGGTCAGAGAATCCATATACAGGTCCTGGATCAGGAGGATAAAACCACTGCAAATTATAATTACATTATTTTTAAATGGTGTTATTGCCTGAGACTTTATTATGTAGACGTGTCAAGGGAAGGGACCTATAGCAGCACAATCTCATGTGGTTTCCAGTGGATTCAGCATGAGAAATACCTACTTCCGTTAGGCCTCCCTTAATACTAACAATTGTAATGCTAATGTGAATCACTTTCACAAACAGAACCATACACTGTTTAGGTAAATTTAGGGTAGGGGAAATCTACACACATCAATAATTCTAGGGGCAGTTATATCATGATTTACTTTGTTTTTCAAGACACATCATGACAAGAAAATTACAGTTGGCCATCAAGCAAACTTAACTCTAAACACAATAGTTGTAAATAAATTCTTCTGGGGCGCTTCTTTTCAACTAGAGAAGCAAATAAATTCTTCTCTCTTGGTTTTGATTAAATCCTACGTAGGAGATTTTCTGAATTATCTGTAGAATAAAACTCCTTTTTGGTAGATGTTTTTATTTTCCAGTTCTCATGGCATAATGAATAATTTTGCCCTTTAGAAAGGGTTAGAAAGGTTTTCCTAGGTTTGGAAAATGAAAATGCCTTCAGGAACAGAAGAAAGTAGTTATTATTGTCCATGATAGTGGTAGAAAATTTTATTTCAGTTGGCTCTCAATCTGTTTTAATTGATGCCCTTCCTTTTCTTTTCTCCTAATGTTTTTAGAATAGGGGATCATCTGAAAAGTTATTTTCTGGTCGTAACATTGTGAGATTCAGACAATAGTTTAATAGAACATCAATATGCACATGTTTTTCTGGGATAAAAAAACAAACCAGCAGTAAGTTCAGTTACTGTGTCCTCCCTCCATCCCTCTCTGTCTTCCCCAGCCACCCATCTCTCTTTCTTTCTGAAAGCAAAAGTCTCTAGTGATTACAACTGTGACCCTTTTGTCCTAAGAGGAATGCTGTCATCCCACTTTAGAGGAGCTCCAGACACCCTAATATGTCCCAGTTCTTTCCTGTCTCTTGGCCGGCCGCCTCCTCACATTCTGCTACCTGAACTCTGTCCCTTTGGCTTATAGTTAATATCTTTGTAAAGTATCTCTTCCCCTGGAAACGCCATCACTGGAAGTTCTCATCCATATTTTATTTCCTAGGTTTCAATACCGGTGTGAAAGGAAGTAGAGCAGGCATAGAAAACCAGTGAGGTCAAAGCCAGGTGTGTGTGAGGGGGAAAGTTGATGGAACTCACAGCTCAGGGAAGGACTAGTGTGGCATCCGCTGAACACCACAATTGCTTAACAACATTTCAACAGGAAATAAACTTAGCAATGTTGCTAATATTCACAATAATGATAATAGCTAGTACTAATAAGAGACAGTGACAGGACAAACAGTCTGCTATGGGCTGTACACTTTGTTATGTATCTTAGTCAAATGACTGCAATCCATTTATTCTCTATTTTCTGATGATAAAACCAAAACACAAAGTTTAACTTTCTTCACTAATATTTTATGTCATTTCCTCATGCATACTTATTTGTAATCCTGGATAAGGAAGTTCAGATCACAATTCTGGGCCACATTTAAATCCTTACTTCTTGAATCTAAGCAGGGAAAGATAACAAAGCAAGAGGAAAGATAAGGTGTCCCTGAAAATTGGCTTCTAAGGTAAAGGGGCGGCTGTGCAGAGAGATGGCAGGGTTGGGTTCAAGGGGAAGGGGGAGGTTCATCCACCTGGGGAGAGCTTTTAAGAAATTTAAATATTCAAAATGAGTTTTTCCATTGATTTCTGGCAAAAAAAAAAAAAAAAAGAATTATAAAAATAGCAGTCTTAGCCAAGAGACTGAGATTTGGACTGCTGTGCACCATTAAGAATGCTTCATGGCTTCCTCTCTTCATCAAGCATTTTTATCTTAAACCTTTCAAATGGGTTTTCTCCTAACCCCTGGTTGGCAGGGTGAAAACTGGTTGAGAGCCATTGATTGGCTTTATCGTGCTACACCCAGTTCAAGGTAAGATAGTAGGGAAAGGGTTAATTAAAAGTGGGTTTTTAGTGTCTTGCTGTTGGGTGAAGGCAATTAAAAGTATTTTGTCTCCAAATACATTTCTTTGACATAGTCTGAGTAGGGTGCCCTGAGTCTTTACAGAGAGAAGTATCACTGCAAAGCTTTCTTTTGGGGGGCAGGAATCTACTTCTGTAGAGGCCCCTGGCTTCTTTTAATTTTCTCTTGAAAGGGAGTTTCCTTAACTCTCCTGAAGTGGGAATATAGGGCATAGATCATCTATTCCTTTGTTGGGGTGACAGTCAAAGTCATGGTCTGAACTCCTGAGGAACAGCTGAAGTATCAACGTTGACCCATGGCCCACAGGTCAGGCTCTCAGAAGCAGCAGCCAACTTTCCTAACACTCTCAGTACCCTAGTGCTGTACTCAGCTAATGTATTTGCCTACTTGATTATATACGTTTAAGAAGTGAAGGAAAGAAGAGAAGGGAGTGGGGAAGTGGAAAAGGGTGAGAGACTGAGAGAGAGAATCTTTTCCATACCAAAAAGAGCAATCACTTGTGGAATGAATTGGGTTTTTAAAGCTTTTACTGCTGAGTCCAAAAGCAACGTGTGTGACTTACACTCCTTTGTTTGCATCATCAATGTCCTAGAGACTCTGGGGCCCGCCGGGGCGGGGGGGGGGGGGGGGGGGGGGGGGGGGGGGGGGGGGGGGGGGGGGGGGGGGGGGGGGGGGGGGGGGGGG
>CAUYQV010124569.1:0-17524 GCA_963574575.1 Galagoides demidoff
ATGAACAGAGAAGGGCTGGGTGTGCACTGGCTGCAGACCAAGGGGTGCTGGAGGCAGCGGCTCTGCCACCTGGCATGTCCGCCCAGAGAGCTCAACTGATTGCTTTAACCAGAGCTCTCCAGTTATCCAGAGGGAAAAAAAAAAAAAAAAATATATATATATATATATATATTTATTTATTTATTTATTATTCTGCCACACACAAAAAATAAAAATACATAGGATGACTTAATATGAAACTCTTTTAAGTTACAACTTATACAATTCTATTAGATAATATTCTATTCTAGAAAGATTCAAAAGAACTTATTTTCTCTATTGCTCATGAAAATCACAGAAGACAAAAACAAATCAAAATTTGTGATTCAGGTAATTTACATACTAGGAGCACTATTGCTGTTAGTGAATTGGTTTTCTGAAATGGTGGATGATTCTTGGTGAAGTTCCAAACAAAACAAACCAAAATGGTCACTGAATTAATACAGTAGTTGCATCGCTGGAAAATTCAGTACATAATGAAATCTTGTGAAAAATTCTTAGTAATAATATATAAAGTAGGTTCTTCACTTAGACAATTTTAAATAGATGTTTCACCCAGAGTTCTGTCTGGGATGTCTGAAAGTCATTAAGGACATACATTGTTTGTAAGACCATCCTGCAAATTGCAGGAAATTAACCATGTCTGGCCCCCACCTTCTAAATATCAGAAGCTCTCCATCATAACAGTGGCAGCCAAAAATATTACCACCAATTTCCAAAACACCCCCTGGGGGGCAGTGTAACCCTGTTAACAACTAGTGTTCCATCTCTACTTGGATAGTGTTTTCTCCATTTCTCTAATTTACCTTTCTCTCCTACATTATTCTCGTCATAGACTGCTCTTTGTCTTTTTTCCTGGAATCTCTCAAAGTGGAAATAACATCTCAATCTTCAGTGCCCTCTAATCAACTACCATTTATTCTACTTTTATCTTTCTAAAATGTAAGTAAATATCCTGACTTCTGGTCAGGATGGAGAGTGTATGATTTCACATGGAAGACCACCCTTTCAATTCTCACCTCCACCCCAAAATACTAAAGATATAATACCAGAAAATATGTAAACATATGTTGGTCTTCACAAACAAATGACTTCAAAAGAAAGAAAGGAAGTGACGCAGGACAAGGTGGCACCATGACCTGCCACCTTAGCCCTGGACCTATTAACTTTGCAGCAGATGGAGGAACCAGTTTGATATCTGGGGGACACCTGCAGGAAGACACTAGCTCCATGCTCTCTCCTCCAGGGGGACTTCTGGCTAGTCAATTTCATGGATGGTGCCTTGCTGTCTTCTCCACGTGGACTCCTGACTGGCCAATTTCATGTCAGTTTCCAAGGCCTGAAGCTCACTGGACACCTATCTGTAACAGACATGACCTACAGAGCCAGAGAATAGACCTTGGAGAGGGAGCAGGAGAGCTGGGTCCCTTCCTGGGTTCTCTCTGCTAGGAGGTTTGGTTTTTGTAGTTGTACTTTATTTCCTCTGAATAAATCCTGACTTACTGTTGAGCCTGTGGTCCATGGATTCATTCGAATAGCCAAGACCAAGAACCTAAAATCTGGTATCAGAAGGAAGGAACGAAGGAAAAGAAAGAAAAAAAAAAAAGAGAAAGAAAGACACTAGGATGGTAACCTCTGTCTCTGAGATTCAAAATAGTTGGTGAATTTTCACCTCTACTGTGTAGCAAGGATGGAAGTCTGCAGTCATTGTGGGGAAAGACAGTGGAACATTCCACTGCGTCAAACCCCTCTGTCCTGTCATGAGAGTTTCCTGACCCATTAACCAAAGTCAGCGGCATCACCATGGCAGAAGCCTATATAGAACCATTGCCGAGACTGACTAGGAAGGAGAAATGAGACCTGTAACAAATGTCTTTCTTCTTGATCAGCTATATCTCTTCAAGCAAAAGGCTTGATCCACTTTTTAATTAATGGAAAACCTTGAGAGAAGCAGACAAGCCCAGACACAAAGAGGCATAAAGATTGCATGGAGGCAGGTAAGGTGGAGAGAAACAGGTAAGAAACTTCTCCATAAGATGGACTTGCAAACTAAAATTCCAGGGCACAAGATGAAAAAGAGCTAAAGTAATTTTAAAACATTCAATAAATGGGAAGACTCAGTTCTAAGTAAATAAAAATAAAGCGTCTAGAAAAATAAATGTTCTTCAAATTCGCAGAACTTTTAAAAAAGGAATAACATCAAAAAAAGCCAAAATAAGAAATGTAAGTAACTATGCATAAGGCACAGTAGAGGTTTTTGAAAAATCAGTAAGAGAAACAAAAGGAGAGGATATGAATGAGAGGAGAAGCCTGTTCAGGAATCCTATGAATTAAAATTTTAGTTATTATTATAAAAAATTAATACATGGTATAAATTCTAGCCAAGTAGAGTATTAAATGAATTGAAAGAGAGGACAGAAAATTGCAACAGAGCCAGCATAAAGATGTAATGAGACTTTTTTTAATGTGAAAAGGATTTAAGAGTCCTGCAGGATAAACTAAAATACTCCAACATGAAGCTAATCAGCATTCCAGGCCTGGAAAAAAGTGAGAATGAATAAGAAATGGCAACTGAAAATGCATTGCTGTTAATTTTCCTGAACTTAAGAAAAAGGTAATCCTCACATATAATGTACACACTCATAGGTAAATACAAGTCTGGACATACCTGGTATAAAGATAGACAAAGCAGCAAAACAGATAAAGGATCCTACAACTACCTTTTATAAAATTAATAAAGAGCCCTAGGCGGGAATTGTGTTAGGGGATTAAACTCTAATATTAATAGTTAAAAGTATAACCAGTCACTGTTCCCTAACCATGCCTTCCTGTAATTGCTTACTACTCAGTGGTCACATAAATGATGGTTAGGAGAGTCATAGCTTTCTTTTTATTTTTTATTTTTTTGAGACAGAGTCTCCCTTTGTTACCCCCCCCCCCAGTAGAGTGCCATGGTGGCATAGCTCACAGCAACCTTATACTCTTGGGCTGAATAATTCTCTTGCCTCAGCTTCCCAAGTAGCTGGAACTATAGGCGCCTGCCAGAATACCTGGCTATTTTTAGAAACAGGGTCTCACTCTAGCTGAGGCTGGTCTCGAACTCCTGAGCTCAAGTGATCTGCACACCTCAGTCTCCCAGAGTGCTTGGATTACAGGCATGAGCCACCATGCCTAGCCAATTCATTGGTTTTTTTATTGCTCCTATAGATAAAATTACCCTCGTACAACATAAGCTGATCTTTAAGGTATCTTCCAGATCCTACAATTTAAGTGAGCCAAATGACCCAGCCAGACCAGTGGCCCGTATCAATGACCTGATTCAACTGGTCTTGTGACCCCCATCCAAAAACTGACTCAACTCAAGAAGATAATTTCCACATGCCTATGATTTCACCCCCAATTTAACTAATTAGCAATACTGTTCCCTAGTTCCCTGCCCACCAAAGCATTCTTAAAAAATCTAGTCACCAAATACTCAGGGAGATGGTTTGAAGAAACATCTCCCATGTCCCCACTTAATGCTCTGATCTTTCCTTGTTGCCACCCCTGCTGTCTCAATGTACTGACCTCCCAGTGTGCAGCAGGCTATATAGCCTGGTTGTGCAGTAACAGTCCCATTTCCACATGTGCACTCAGTGTATGACATGAGGAGTATTACAAATCAGCCAATTATTTCCAGCTTTGATAGTTTAGTGACAGTTTTATGAAAAGAGGAATTCCTACTACATGTTTTACTATGTTTGTATTTAGGGATTTTTTTGTAGTTAAAAAAAAGTGAATATAAATTACAGTACTACTTTACCACAGACTCCCTGTAATACTCACTATATGAGTTTTTAAAAAATTTATGAAATAGCTATTCTAAAATTTTTCATATCAATAAACCCTTTGCGCCATTTGAGAAAAACTCATTTTTCTAATAAGGGGGCTTTGTGGAAAGCTAAAAAATACAGACAAAGACACTCCATCTGAAAAAATATAAGCCACACTTAAAATAAATAGAGCATATAGCTTATGTGTGATGTGATAAAAAAAAAAAAAAAGTCTTAGCCAAACCCCATCTTAGGAAAATAAAGACCACAGAAACTTCCATACCTGGATCTGGGTGCTTGGTTTAGGTACTGGAAGATAGGGTGGTCAAACTTTCCATAGAGACATTTGAAGGAAACCAAACATTCCACCCCAAAATAACTGAGAGTCTGATACATCTTTAAAGATCTGAAGAAAACATTGACTGTCCATTCTTTCTGAGGGCTTCTACCTCTGATATTTCATCTGTACAAAGTCTGACAATTAAGTTTGCAGACTTAATGTGCTTATGTTGGTGGCACTGTACAAACAACTCAGTAGGTTTCATAACCTTGGTATATCAGTGTCTCACAGCTGTGTTCATGTTGACATGTTCTGGTGTCTTGCTGAATGACGTTCATTATTGGTTTTTGTGTTTATGTGTGCCATCACAAGAATATCAGAGCTTCAATGAGAGCAACAAAGAAACACTAAATTTTTTGTTAAACAAGACCATCTTTTTTTTTTTTTTGAGACAGAGCCTCAAGCTGTCCCCCTGGGTAGGGTGCTGTGGCATCACAGCTCACAGCAACCTCCAACTCCTGGGCTCAAGCAAGTCTCCTCTCCTAGTTCCCAAGTAGCTGGGACCACAGGTGCCCGCCACAATAACTGGCTATTTTTCGGTTGCAACCATCATTGTTGTTTGGCGGGCCCAGGCTGGATTCAAACCCTCCACCTTAGGTGTGTGTGGCTGGCGCCTTAGCCACTTGAGCCACAGGCACCGAGCCTAAACAAGACCATCAGGCCTCCTCTTCTCTCCCTCCCATAACCTGTTTTGCCAATATCCAAGCACTTATTCTTTCTGTAACCTCAATGTGGTATAAAAGCATCAGCCATCTTTTCTTTTTTTGAGACTTTATAATTTGTAAGACTCCTGTGAATGTTAATAAATTCTTATGCCTTGTTCTCCTATTAATGCACCTTTTGCAAGTTAATTTTCAGTGAAATTTCAGGGGCTGAAAGAAAAGTTGTACCTTGGCCCCAACACAATTTACAGGAAAGAAGGAAAATCAAACAAGCTTCTAGAAGACAGCGTGGGCCAGCAAAACAAGTTAGAAGCTGCAGGAGATGCAATCACAATCACACCCATAAGCAAAACTTATATAACCCGTAAATTCACCTTCTTTCATTCAATTATAGCACCAATGGAGAGGGTCATAGTTCTAAACAGGCACAGAGCTATTTTGTTCTTAGAAACTAGTCTGAGTGAATCTAAGGATAAAGTAGAAAGAAAATAAAAAGTCCCAATTCAGTACCCTCTCAGCTCCAACACGGATAAGATCAAGTACAGCTGTACTAGATGTTGGGATTTGGGCTAGTCACAGGTGAACTCAATCTACTTACAGCTGTGGCCAATCTGCAACAACTCAGCTCCAGCAAAACACTGAGCAAGCCACCTCTTGTCTTGTCTGAGAGACTAAATGATCCCTTGTTCTTTTTCTCACAGCATCTACAAAGCCATCACTCAGCAGAAAAAAAACTACAGATAACCAGTTACCTGAAGAGAAGACAGGACCTTTAAACAATTATTATAAATATATTAAAGTATAATTAATATAATAGGTGGTAAAGAGACAGAGTATCTTAGGAGAGAAGAACCACATAGAATTCTACAAACAAAATGTGCTATATTATGAATTTCAAAATTCATTTGATTAGAACAACAGCAAATTGGACACTGTAGGTAAAACTTGAAGGTAGGCCAATAGAAATTACGTAAAGTGGAGGAGAAAAGAAAAGCGTTTATAAAAAATTAAGTAAAATATCTATATTCTGTAAGATAGACTTAATTGGTCTAGCATTTGTATAATTGAAATCACAGAAAAAGAAGGAATAAAACAAAAAAAATGTGGAGGAAATTGTAGCTATTTTGCAAATTTGATGGGCAAAATGTCAAGTTACAGATGCAGGAAGTTTAATAAATCTGAAGCACAGGCAGGGTGGGGAAGTGTATGTCTGCAATCCCAGTATTTCAGAAGGACAAAGAAGGAAGATCATTTGAGGTCAGGAATTCAAGATCAAGCTCAGAACATAGTGAGATCTCATTGCTACGAAAAAATTTGTAATCAAAAATTCATAAAAAGATAGCAAACTCTGACTGAAGATATCATTGTTTTGTAAAACTAATTATCACCAGTTTTCCATCACTGCTATAACAAATTACCACAAGCTTAATGACTTCAAAATAATATAAATTTATCTTACACTTTTGTACATTGATTCAGTTCTCACTGGGCCAAAATAAAGCTCTCAGCAGGGCTGCATTCCTCTCTGGAGGCTCTAGAGAAGATTTTATCTTCTTTTTCCAGCTCCTAAAGACCACTCCACCATACGGTTCCCTTCCTCCATGTTTAAGGCTAGGAACTCTCTGATCCTTTTTCTGGTCATCACATTTCTCTCTGACTGACCCCAGCTGGAAAGATTTCTGTGGTTGTAAAGATTTATGTGATTTGATTGGCTCAGCTTAATAATCTCCCCATATGAAGGTCTTTCATCTTAGTAACATCTGCAAAGTCTCCTTGGCCAGGTAAGATAGCATGTTAATCCAAACCTTCTAAGAATTAGGATATGAATATCTTTGGGAGCCATTACTCTGCCTACCACAATTGCCAGGGTAGTTGGGCACAAACACAGGATCAAGACTTGAAATAGAAATAATCCAATAGTTGGCTTAGTAACTGGGTCTGCAACATCACCAAAATCACATCAGTACAAAGGCACCAAGATATATTAGAACACCTGACTTTTCACTGTGGACCTGTGGACTAAGTCAACAAAAACAAAAACAAACAAAATCCCTCAGAGAGGAGCAGACACAGAATGAGACAAAAGACACAAAAAGCAACCATTTGAAATGAGGCTACAAATCAAAATACTGTGACAAAATCTAAAGTTCAAAAAGATAGAAAAATATACAATCAGACTTTTTATTTACACAAGACAACACTGTGTAAAAATAATTGACAAAGATTGTAATCTATCTATAGTATTTAAATTGATGAAGGAATTACATCCATGGAAAGTAATAAAAAAATTAAGAAATTGAACTTGTGAAAATAAAATAACATAATTTTACTTGAAGGAAGTAATTAAATTTTTGAAAAACACAGAAGTAAAAGCACGCTAATGTAAATGTCATAGTAATATATTCAAAGCATAAAAGAAACAATGCCAAAGTAATTTTTAAAGACATGATTATTGAAAATGAAATTATAGTGAAATTATAGTAAATTTACAAAATTGAAGATAAAGAGTTAATCCTAAAACCTATAACAAATACAAATTACTGTTAAATGGAACACAAACTCACAGTGAGCACAGAAATTGCATTGCTAAATTATGTAAGGAAATACAAATAAACAAAATTATGGAACAATTACGCTAATGAATATAGATGCAAAAATTCTCTTAAAATGTAACAATCAAATTCAGTACAGTGATTTTAAAAATATATCATAAACAAATAGTGTTTGTCCAAGAAATGCAAAAATGATTTGTCTTTAGAAAGTCTATTAAATTTAATATATGACATTAACAGAATAAAAGAAATAATATGTATACTTTTAATATGTGTTCACATACAGCAATTCAACACCAAAAATTATTTGGTAAGATATAATCTCACTGTATTAAAACAAACAAAAAAAAAAAAGAGAGAGAGAGAGAGAAATCACTGACAAAGAACACACTGAACTTCTGCTAACCTGGTGTCTTATTAGAGGTCCATTCAAGAAAGTAGATCCCAGACCAAAGAGTCCTGTTGAAGAAATTTAACATAGGGAGCCAGTTAAAGGTGGGAGAGAGATAAATGCCAAAGGGGTGACAGAAATTAATGAAGCAGAAACTACTACATCCCTATTGGTGGAACAAAAGATAGAGGTAGCATAAGCAGAGTCCAAGACTGGAGGCCATCAGGCAGGAGACTGTCTGGATTTAGTTATGACCGTGAAACGAGGGACCCTCTTGGGGGTGGTGTCACGCAGGAGATGGGGTGACTGCCAAGCACTCTGAAGCCTCAAGAATGGGCCAGAAGTTCCCTGACTTCTCTTTTTCTTCCACTCCAGTTTCCTAGCAGGCCATTCTATACGCCAAACACAGCCAAAACCCGGTTGGAAGTGTCTGAGATACGTAGTTTTCAGGAAAAGAGCAGAGATTTGAGACCTAAAGAGAAATGACCATTATACTTGATATAGGCTATCTATCAATGAGCCAAGCTAACTCAGAAGACATTCACTAGAGTCAGGAATAAGACAAGAATGCCTCGTCAGCACTTGTACTCAACAGCCTATCAGAAGACCTAGAAATACAAATGAAAAGATGGTAGTTAACAGGAAAGGAATATGTAAAATGGTCCTTATATGCTGACAATATGATTGTCCCCATAGAAATTCCAAGAGAATTCTCACACCTACTATTCCAATTAAAGAGAAAGTTCAGAAGGGCAAGTCAATGGGCAAGAAAACAATAGGCAAAACGTAGCCCTTCCTTTGCCATTAATCAGCAATGAAAAAATGTAAAGGAATCCTTCCTCTATAGCAAGAAAATCTAAATGGTGTTTAAAAATAAAACTGAGAAAATTACACAAGACCTCTATAAAAAAAAAATGAAAGACATTATTAAAAGGCTAACAAAGAGAATATCAATACTATATAGATGGGAATCAGGGCTCAAGATTTTAAAAGGATCAAATATCCCCAGATTAAGATACATAAATGTAATGTAATTCTAATCAAAATCCCAACAGGGTCTTTCATGCCATTTGAGAAGCTTATACTAAAATCATATGAAAGATCAAAGAGGCCAGAATAAAAAATAAAAATTTAATGAACAAGAGCTAAAGACTAGATAGTAAGACATTTATTTTAAAGTTTTATAACTCAAAATAGAAGAGCATTGATAGGAATAAACTATTAGACCAGAAACAGACGAGAATCTAGGACATATGTAGACATGACATATGATAGAGGTGGCACTGCCAATAATTTAAGAAATGGGATTTATCAGTTATCTAAAGATAAAAAACTAAATCTTATGCCTACCTGAAACTATACACCAAAATAATCCCAATAAATTAAAACCAAAATGTTAAAAAAAAAATTTTGAAACATTTGAAAGGGAATATAAAATATTTTTATAAACCTTGTTATAAAAAATAATTCCTTAAATAATATAAATTTAACAAGTCACAAAGGAAATTATTAATAAATTTGACTCTGTCATAACAAAGTCTAAAGACTAGAAGAGGTATTTGCAGCACATGTCACGGAAAAAGGACTAGCACCTAGAATAAATACAATAATTCCTAAAAATTAAGGAAGAATAACATTAATAACCAAATTTTAAAATAGGTAAAGGATTGAAATATATTCAAGTCACATAATAGGAAACCTAAGTGGCCAACAAACATGTGAGAGGATCAAACTGACCAACAACACAAATTCTAACAGTACCATACCATTCCCTGCTCATAAAATTAACAAAAATGTGATAATCTGCTAATACCAAGATTCGGCAAGTATGTTGAGAAGCAATCATAGGATTATGAAATTAGGACAAACACCTTGAAAAATGATTTGTCAATATTTAATAAAGCTGGTCTGTATGTCCTGTGTACTAGTTAGCTATTGGTATAACAAAGCTGTGTAACAAACCACCTGAATAACCAGTAGTGTAGAGCAATAATTATGCTCACACCTCAGTGGGAGAATGGATGAATGTTTCAGTATATTCAAGCAATGGCCTACTACATGACAGTTTACATGAATAGGCTAAAACCATGTGGATCAGCAGAAACAAATCTCTACCACATAATATGGAAGGAAATAAGTTGCAAAAGAATAACATTTAGAATAACATCATATATATTAAGTATAAAACTGTGAAAAATAATTCTCTAGTTTCCTTAAGACCTACTATTATACTTACACGCTAAACGTATAAAGCCATTCATGAGAGAAATAAACACTTAGTTCGAGATAGTAGTTACCTTTGAAGAGGAAAGAAGGAAAATAAAATTACAGAAAGGAGTATGTAGTACAGGGGTTCTACGGTGTTTTATTTCTTTCTCATGTTTTTGAGGAAAGATATCTGAAAAAGAAATGCCAGTATCTTAAGATGTGTTAAAGTTTAATTATATGTATAGGTCACTCATAATATTATTCCCCAAATTTAAATACTTTCTAATTTTAAAAAGAAAAAGGATCAGTGATCATACCCTACAACTAAAATATTTAAAACTTACAAATATGCAGGTAGTAAGAATTTTAAAAGAATATGAGAAAAATGTAAACAGAGTTATTAAATGTATATTTCCTCATTTTAATTTCCATTATTATTGATACAATACATTTTCATAATAAATAATTATATAAAAGATCTGTAGAACTTACATGGGTGAACTGATAAAAGTTAGACAGTCAGGCCAGGCGTGGTGGCTCACCCCCATAATCCTAGCATTCTGGGAGGCTGAGGAGGGTGGAGCAATTGAGCTCAAAAGTTGGAGAGCAGCCTTAGCAAGAGGAGACCTTACCTCTACTAAAAATAGAAAAACCAGCCAGGCATGGTGATGCATATGTGTAGTCCCAGCTAGTCCAGAATCAGAGGTAAGAGGATTGCTAAAACTCAAGAGTTTAAGGTTGCTGTGAGCTATGATGCCATGGTACTCTACCCAGGGCCACAGAGTGAGACTCTGTCTAAAAAAAAAAAAAAAGAAAAAGTTAGAAGATAATTTTGGTTCATAGTTGCTTTGGTCTTTAGCAACCCCCATAAATATTTAATTGATATGTAGTACTCCATAGTGTAGTAGACTTAACTTAATCTTAGATTATACTTCTAATCTGGTCAATTAATTTAAATAATCAACATAGATTAGTCTAAATAGAAGACAGTTATTTTCTTAAAGATTTACTATGAATTATTTGCTTTTTTGTTGGACTAGCTGTACATGTTCTTTAGTCTATAGTCTATAGATTCAGTCTTTTTTTTTTTTCTTTTGCAGTTTTGGCCAGGGCTGAACCTACCACTGCTGGCATATGGAGCTAGCGCCCTACTCCTTTGAATCACAGGCACCACCCCAAATTGAGTCTTTTGTCTATACACTATTAAATCTTAAATGTGCACCAATATGGCAAAAGCATTTTCATGGCTCGGTATGTTTATAACAATAGCCTGTCAGACAAACAGATTAGCTGACACTGAAACATGTCTTCCAGGAAAGTCATTTTGGGAAAGCCAGAGGATATACTGATGGTTTCAAATTTCACATGTAGTCCCTCTAAACCAGTGATTTTCAGCCCATGTGTCACAAAAAATTTTTAAAGATCATTAAATAAAGTATTTTCAAAAGAAGTTCAAAGCACATTAAGTATATTCTTTTTACTCTTTTTTTAAATCATAATGTAAGTGTGCCCCAAAAATTTAACTATAGGCTCAAGTGTGCTATGAGATAAAAAGGGTTGAAAACCACTAGTTTGGACAGTTAATCTGCAACACATTTTATGTCACTCCTTTAGGCATCTGTGCTAGAACCCATAGCAGCCAAAGGTCTATTTGCTTATAAAGAGATCTAAGTAATAGTTTGAGGTCATACTGGGAAAACTCAGTGCCAATAAATTCAGCTCCACTGTACTTATGTCACAGCCCCCAGATGATTGTTCTGGCCTGAGATGCCCATTTGTGGTCCAACTGTATGAGGGACATATGAGACAACACCACAGACTTAAAAATACCATGCTGTTATGTGTTTCCTCATGACACAGTCACCACACTTGGAAGAGTCAACTTCATTGCCAAGAGGAGGCCAGCTAGGCTTGACACAAGAGCTGGGTGTTCCCAGCAGTGCCAGGCTGCGACCAGAAGGGAAATGGTGCTTGGCTTCAGAAAAATATTCATCAAGAGCCAGAAGAGCTCTGACCACAGAGAGAAGTTCAAGGGTAGAGCCCAAAGCCCTAGTGATATAGGAGATTGGGAAGAAAAACAGCCAGGACACAGGAGAAAAAGAAACTGAGCACCAGCCAGTTTGTCAGACAGGACTTGGGGGTATAGGCATCAAGGCATTCAAGCACCAAATATCATACAGATCTTTCCTGAGGTCCTACTATGTTCCAGGCTCCGTGCTGGGAACAAGGATGTGCTTTCTTTCAGACCTAAGAATTCCTATACTTGTATAAGCAGAAAAAAATTACTGAAACTCTGCAAGATAATGGTAAGAGAGATTATGACTGGTGAATAAAAGATGAGAATTAGGCATTAGTGAAAAAAAATCAAGTATTTTACGTTTGCAACTTTTGGTACTACTTGACTTGTTACCCTGAGTTTATATTAGTTTAATCATAATCTATAATCACATTATTTCTTTAAAATAATAAAATGATGTCTTTACAATCAGCTATTCAGATCTATAGAACTAAGGCCTAGAAATAAAGTGACATAAATTTGCATGTCGTAAATTTGTATTAGTGTAAAGATGGTAGGAGAATTTAGCGCTCCCTTGTTCCAATTAGTGTTTTGTTATGCTTTAGTTTTTTGTTTGTTTTATTGTGTTTCTATTTACACCCTTCGATCATGATATAAACATTATTCAATTGGGTATGGGCAGATTCCAAGAAATTTAACATGAATTTTGAGAGTTAAGGGAAGGAACTACTTGATCTGTTTTACTCATTGCTTCCAAGGCTTATTTTCATAGCATTGTATTTCAAGGCCAAAATCTTGCCTGGTTTTAACAATCATATTTATTTCTGAATTCTATAAATACTGCAAAGTAGTGGGAACAGCATGGAGCCAAAATTGCAGGAACGTATTATTTAGCATTTGATAGACAGCTTTGATTTTACAAGCAACACATAAATAACATCAAAGATGAGTCCACTAAAAATGTTTTCAAGTTGCTTCAAAAATCGTCTCTAAAATGCCAAAAACAAGCCCACTTTACCAAGTCTTGCTATCCTGCTAGGACTTTGCACTGTTTTTTCTGTCTCATCTTTCTTGGGTTACATTGGACTTCACACCCTCCCATCAAGTTTCCACTAGTCTTCCTCTGCTGGTTTCCATTAATAACCGCTGCATTCAAGAAACTCTGCCCATGTTAAGCTCTCAGTAATATCTATCGGTTTGAGATTCTTCTATAGGCTTTAGCTTTATATCTTCAGCTTTAATTCATCTATTGCTTTATCTTTTATCTAATCTTATTTCTTGATGATGACATTCAGTCAGACGTGACTGAATGTTAATAATCAATATTTAATGTCCACAAAAAATGCCTTTTTCTTTTACTTAAAATTGGTCAAAAGTAAATGGGGACATTGGAAATAACTAAAATGTACCAACAGCTAGATTCAGGGCATGTAATCAGAGGTCCTCCTAGCAGAGGGCAAGAAATGAGGGCATGGCAGGAGGCAACAATTAGGAGATTTGGAATTACCATATAGGAAATGATGATTGTCAATGTTTGCTGCCTAATCAATATCTACAAAAAAAAATTAGAAAACGTGGGAAGAAAGAGGGGAGGAGAAGAAGGAAGAGAATGGGGAGGAAAAAGAAAAGGGAGAAAAACGTTACTTCAATATCAATGTCCCAGGAAATATTTTTATTTTTCATCCTCCTTCATAGCTAGATATGGTTGTGTGGTACCACTGTGTCTGTGGCAAATCGCATTAAAGACCTGAATTCTGCACCTTCCCAATGGCCATGTGATCTAGCATACAGATCTGCTGTGCTGACTCTGAGTTCATCCACATGATTTGCTTTGGCCAACAGAATGATCTTTGCCAATACTAAGTGCTGATCTCAAGAGGCCTTACACAGTTCTGTTTGCTTGCTCTTTTTCTTCTGCTCTGCCTTACACAGTCTACTAGTTCCTGGAAGAGGAAGAGAAACCAGTGATGCAGCTAACCTGTCTCCACTAAGCCCAGCCCCCTCCAGCTTAGTGTGCTCGGCAGAACTCAGAAGAACCATTCAGGTGAGCCCAGCCTTGATCAGCTGAACTTCAGAACATGCCATATTAGAGTTTATTGTAATAGGTCACTGAGGTTTTATAGTTATTTGTTATGTATTCAAAACTAACTGATATACTAACCAATGATAGATACAAGGTCTGACAATTAAATTCTTGAAATTGCACTTGCCACCATGTTCTTCACATTGGCAGCACTGTACAAACAACTTTGTAAGGTTATATAACCTTGGTATATCAGTGTCTCACACCTGTGTTCCCATCAACATGGGGTGGTGTTCATTAAACTTGGCAAGAATAGTTGTGAAATCAGGGACTTTAGTCCAAATTCATGGGGATAATGCCATGAGGAAAACAGCAGTGTAGAAATGGATGAAATGTTTTTCTGAAGGGAGAGAAAGCCTCACTGATGAAGAGAGGTCAGAGCAGCCAGTAACAAGCAGAACTTACAAAAGCATTGCAAAAATTTCTCGAATTGTTCATCAAAATCATCAGCTGGCTGTGAGAAGCATAGCAGACTAGTAAAGACTGATAGAGAAATAGGAAAATCTTAACTAAAAATCCTGGCATGAGAAAGGTGTGTGCAAAAATGGTCCTGAAGAATCTCACTGATGAACATGAGCAAAGACAAGTGCAATAAGACCTTTTGGATAGGCAAGATGATGTTTAGGGCCATGTTATCACTGGTGATGAAAAATGTGTATACCAATATCACCCTGAAACAAAATGTAAAAGTGCACAATGGTGGGCAGCCAATTCTCCATGACCAAAACTCATCAGTCAAAATCAAAAGTCAAAATGATGTTGCTAATCTTTTTGATATCAGAAGGATTGTTTATTAGGATTTTGTATCAGCCAAACAGTTAACCAAGTTTACTGTTTGGAAGTACTGAAAAGGCTGTGTGAAGAAGTCAAATGATAACCTGAATTTTTCACCAACAACTCATGGCTCTAGCATCCCAACAGTGCACCAGCTCACATGGCACTATCTGCAAGAGTTTTTAGCCAGTAACCAATAACTGTATTGGTTACTGTAACCCTCTCTACTCATCTGATCTGGCTCCCAGTGACTTTTTTTTTTTCCCATAGATAAAGACATTTTGACGATATTCAGGACATCAAGGGTATTATGACAACAGCTTTTATGGCCAGAAAAAGCCTCCAGAAAAAGGGTTTTAAAACTGCTTTGAAGTGTGGATTAGTGCTGGTGTCAATGCACAGTTTCTCAAGGGGAGTACCTCGAAGATGACCATAGTGATAACTGAGCAAGTTAGTGATAATTAAGTGCTTTTTCTGGGTTCATTAACTTCATTGTCAGACCTCGTATCTCAGAAATGCCACAAAGTCAAACCTTTCCTGTCTGCCTTTCCAAATGCACTTTTCTATAACTGGCTTGTCCTGGGCTACTGCATAAGTAGCTCTGACTTTCAAAAACTATACTGCTTCAACCTGCCAAATGATTGTATAATACCCTCTCCAAACATGGTTAATGTGCAAAAAAAAGATTGATCTCTATGTCCTTTTGCTGTTGTTATACAAATCTAGTGTTTGGAATTTCATTGACACAAAAAGAAAAATTTATTGAATGTTCCCTATGTGTTAGTATTTGACCCACTGATCAATTAAATCAAAACAACAGGGAGGAAAAAGAAGACAGTCTATCTGATTTTATCCTACTGCCTTAGGACATCGAGGCTTGTAAAGATAGGAAGATGATAAATATTGAATAACTTTAGTGGATGTGAAATTGAATTTCTACACAACAGTTAAATGAATGTATTAATTAGGATTCTTTGGCTGCAGGCAACAGAAAATAACTGTTTGTAACTGGAAGAAGGGGGACAAACATACTGAATGTCTATAAGTATAGTTCCAACAATTGAAGGAAAAGCTATTTTTTGAAAAAGGCTTCAGGAAGGACAGGAACTTAAGATGTTCCAGGGTTCTTAGCAGCAATAATTAATATCTATTTCTTAAAAGAATATTACCAAAAATAAACCGGTCTCAGTGGATTTTTGTCCAGAAGGAGAGCACCTACTGCCACAGGAGAGACCAAGGTTCTAGCAAAGAGAGGGGGGAAGTTTCCCATTAAAAAGACTGAGGATTGTTTCAAACATAATAGGCCACAGGGCAAAGACAAAAATGTTCACCATAATGAAAAACTTGCAAATCCCCGGTTTTAGCTCCCCAGGAAGACCAAAGTACGGTCAGGAGCGGTAAATGTTACAGAGAAATCCAGGGTCAAAACAGAGCTTGCGTTCCATTCAACAGATTCACCTACTTTGTTCCTCCTAATATAAGGGATAGGAAGTAAAATATATCAAAGAATTCTCACTTTCAAAATTAGCATTGCTAGAAATAAAAGTTATGTTTCTGCAATTGTTCTTCCTTGAAAGTATACTACTTTTTTTTTGTTTGTTTGTTTTTCATTTCAGGTTATTGTGAGGGTACAAACAACCAGGTCACAGTTTTTGAATTTGTTAGGTAGAGTCCCCCTTGTAGTTGTGTCCCAGACCCAGAAGTGTGCCATACACCCCTACCTTGTGCCCTTTAAGTGGGAGCACCCCAATCTCCCATCTCCCTCCCTCCCTCATTCTGCCCTCCCCCAACTTGAATTAAGTTTTTCTCCTATGTGGGCATGTTAGATTGTCTACTGGCTTCATAATAAAATTGAGTACACTAGATAGTTGCTTCTCTATTCGTGTGATGCTTTACTAAGAAGAATGTGTTTAAACTCCATCCAGGTTAATATAAAAAATGGAAAGTCTCCATCTTTTTATGGTCGAATAGTATCCCCTGGTATATAAATCACAGTTTGTTATCCCATTCTTGAGTGGATGGGCATGGAGTTTGTTTGCACGTTTTGGCAATTGTAAATTGGGCTCTGACAAACAATCTAGTGCAAATGTCTTTAGATAAATTGATTTTTTTTTTCTTCTGGGTAGATGCCTAGTAGTGGGATTATGGGGAAAAATGGGAGGTCTGATTTGAGTTCTTTGAGGAGTCTCCACACTTCTTTCCAAAGAGGCTGTATTAATTTGTTCACAGTTCTACCAACAGTGTAAAAGTGTCCCCTTGTCCATACCCATGCCAGCATCTGCAGCTTTGGGACTTTGTGATATGGGCTATTCTCCCTGGGGTTAGGTGATATCTCAGAGAGGTTTTAATTTGCATTTCTCTTACTACTAGTGACAATGAACATTTTTTCATGTTTGTTACCCACTCATCTGTCTTCCTCAAAGTAGGTTCTGTTCATTTCTCTTGCCCAGTGATAGATGGAACTCTTAGCTCTTTTTTTTGTTGATTAATTTGAGTTCTCCACAATACTACTTTTAAAACTTTCCTTTGAACACAGAAGTCACATAACTTTCACACTGTGAATAGTTATTATTGTTACTATTACATAACCTATGTTATAAAACTATTTCAGATCCTTTATTTCTTATAAGTATAAGCTAAAATGAA
>CAUYQV010124572.1:0-12720 GCA_963574575.1 Galagoides demidoff
GCATCACAGCTCAAAGCAACCTCCAACTCCTGGGCTCAAGCGAGTCTCCTGCCTCAGCCTCCCAAGTAGCTGGGACCACAGGCGCCTGCCACAATGCCCGGCTATTTTTTGGTTGCAGCTGTTGTTGTTGTTTGGCGGGTCTGGGCTGGATTTGAACCCACCACCTTAGGTGTATGAGGCTGGCGCCTTAGACACTTGAGCCACAGGTGGCTGAGCCACAATGTTTTTAATTCTAAGGTAAAGTTCAAGCTGTAGTTGAGCACAGTGTGAGGGTGTTCGGTACTCCCTCCCCACCAGGCGCTGAACATCTGCATATTTCACCTCTGCCGTAGTCTATTGGTTCAAAGGAGAATTTAATATCCTGCTCTTAATATAAGAGAAATACATCAGATTTCATGTTCTAAATATTATATTCATAAGCAACCATAAATTATTTATTGGTAATACATATGTGTATATGTGATTTACCTTTTGTGGGCCTAAGACAACTATTGCACTTACTAACATATCAAAATCAGATAATGAAAGAATTCTGTGACTAAAGGCAGATGCTTATAAAGCAAGGCTACGTGATAAAGTGCTGCCTTGGGACGCAGTATGGAGGGGAAGCATTTATTTAGAAAAAAGGAATTAGCTCTCCATACCTTTGAACTGTGCTGAGCAATACATATTCTAGCAGCAAAATTCATTTGGCCCACAGAAGCTCTTAATATCCAGTGACTGTTTCCTCTCCAGGGCCATGAATTCCAGTTGTCTTTTCAATAGGCAAAATTCTAAGATTGCGGTCACTAAGTTAGCTCTGAGGTCTGGGGTAACGGTAGTGGGGTGAATCATTTTATGTCAAATAAAAAAAATCAACCTGTATTTTATTTACTGCTGACAGACTACTTTAAGAAGGACTGAGAAGAATTTAGGTTCAATTTCAGGATGTCCCCCAGCAGCCAACAGCAACAATACCATCACCAAGCTAATGACTGTCTAGCCGAGCCAAGGAATTTTGCATGTCATTATCTAACTGAACATTGCCTTAGGAATTACAGTCTACATTAATTGTTCACTGCCCCTTTTTATTACTAAAGCAAGTAAAAAACATTAACCAGAAACAAAATGAATGCATCATATGAGTAGCAAAGATGGGTTTTAGCAGGGAGGGCTCAGATATGATGTCTGTTTAGTCATGTTTTTTACCTTTTGAAACTAAATCTTTCATCACCTTTTTTTAGGAGACTATTTGTTTTGGCTGCAAGTGGATCTTTGCTGAGACCTCAAGTCTTGCTTCCATGTTCATTTTCTTCCTTTTCAAAGTGCATAAACTTATGTCTACATACTGAAAACATTGTTAAGAAGATGTGATTTGTTAGCAAAAAAATAAGTTCATTGTGGTTTTGTGCAGAACACACAAGGAAGCCCCACGACTTAATTACTAGCCAAATACTTAGTAAATGGCCCTTTGGTCAATTTCTCAGTGATGGGGAAGGGAAGTATGGGGACTGGACGGGCAATCCCTGAGGAAAAGCCACCCCTTGAAACCCTAGGACTGAAAATCGTCTTCCTTTGCTGGCATTACACACACAAACACATACAAACACAGAAAGTCGGCTGGTAATGTTCCTTGTGATTTATCGGTTTCCCCATGAAGAACCAAACGTTGCCAAACCTAGAATATTATTTTATTGGAAGCTGTTGTCTTAGGGGACCTTAAGGTCGACATTATAACTAAATAAAACATTTAGTACTCCTGTTTCTACTTTAGCTGTAAAAAGAAATAGGGTTGGACTTTGGAATCAACACAGAGGGGATGGAATTCTTATTTATACGTGTAAATAGGTGTAAAACTGGGACTGGAAGAAGCAACAATGGAATCGGTGACGCAGCTGTATTTGAACCAATACTACTTTTCAGTCACGCAATCCACTGGTGTTAACTGAGATTCTGTGTGGTACGCAGCACTAGAATGTGATGTTCAACCAAACAACAGATCCAACACCCTGATTCAGACGTGGTCCCTGCTTCCTGTAAACTTCTACTACAATTGGAAAAACCAAGCACATATAAACCAAAATCCGTCTTTACAGGTCAAAACAAATGATAAATATGATGGCCGCCTTCTGAGTTGAAAACACGTGGTGAGAAATGTTGGCCTGAGTGACACGGAAAAGGTTGGAGCTGAAATATGCTTAGAAAGGAGACCAGAGACAATGAAAGAATTTCCTTGTTCGAGAAAGACACTTAGTGCTACCGAAGAGAGTTGTCTTTTCATGTTATTTGAATTGCAGTTACAAAATGGAAGTATTGAAAGCCCCAATATTTATTCGTAATCTTGGCCAAATTCCACCTTGCAAGAGTAAGTTAAAAAACCACAGCCAATTCAATTATTTAATTTCGCTGTCTTAAAGCTCAAGGTTGCCAAGTGATCTCACTAACAAATTATATCCTAAGTTCATCCTGGGGAAATAAGCTATTCTATGCCAGACTATCTATTCCCAAGGGCAATCAATTCTTGGCCAATGATATTTTTGCAGTTGCAAAATGGCTGTGTTTTTCATTGGAAAATTCCATCCTCCGCCCCTGGTACTCCTGGAGAATTCTGTAGCTTACCTAACTTAGCACAAAAAACTATTGAGCCAGAAATTATCAAAACAAAACAACAACAAAACACACTCAGTAAACATGTGGATGTCCCCTAGTGGCAGTCCGAAAAGCAAATTTGGAATAGATTTTATAAAGATGCAGCTTGGGTCTCTAAAGATCACAGGAGAAGCTGAGCATTCTAGTGTTAAATTACAAGTGGCTTCCACATATTCTTAGAGTCATGTACTTACAGGTTGTCCAAATGCTATGTCAAAAGATATCATGCTTAGAAATGTTACAAATAAAGATGCAGCTTTAACTCCTCATGTCTTAGAGCCTATTTTTTCAATGGTGGGGTATTCTAGCAGCAAAAGGTTCAGGTTCCCTCTTAAAAAAAGAAAGTACATTACCTCTATCAAGGCAAGAAATACCCCCAAACAAAGTAGTTTTATTGTTCTGGGGACAAGTGAGAAACTCCAGAAGAGGGATATTATAAGAGCCCTTAAGGGGTAGATTTAGGTCAGGGGAAATCTATACCTTGGAGGGAGATGGAGACATTAACTTATTTAGAAGTTGGCTCTCTTCAAAGACCCCAGAGTGTAAAGTATCATGTAATTGATCCAAGTGGCCAATATGTCAATCAACAAATCTAAATTGAGTCGACTATTATGTGAAAGGCACCTAACCCTACAAGTGCCTTCTAAGTTTCCCAAATGAAAAAGAGCAGCATTGTGCATTGATTGTCTAACTCAGGGGTATTACAACACAAACATATTTTAGAAGTGCCAACGGTGACACTGTAATTTCATTGTGCTGTGCCTGCACGTTGTAGCATGGTGCACAGAGCAGAGCTCTTTCTGGGCTTGGAGTGCAGAAGTCCTAAGTTCTCATCCTGACTCTTCCAGGCTACAGTTTCAATTCCTCCCTCCCTCCCTCCTTCCCTCCCTCTCTTTCTTTATTTCAAGAGTCATCCTGGGTAGAGTGCTGTGGCATCACCATACCTGACAGCAACTTCAAATTCTTGGGCTCAAGCCATTCTCCTGCCTCAGCCTCCTGTACAGCTAGAACTGCCAGCACCTGTCAGGACGCCTGGCTAGGGTTTCTATTTTTAGTAGAGACAGGGTCTTGCTCTTGTCAGCTGGTCTCAAACTCCTGATCCCACGCAATTCATCCACCTTAGCCTCTGAGAGTGTGAGGATTTTAGGCATGAGCCACACCTGGCCTTCAATGCCTTTCTTAGAATGGAGAGGAGGATTTAGAATTCAGCAGTTCTCAACCTGTGGGTCGCGACCCCCTTGTAACAATGAAAATACATCCTGCATACCAGATATTTACATTATGATTTGTAAAAGTAGGAAAATTACAGTTACGAAGTAGCAACAAAAATAATTTTATGGTTGGGGTCACCACAACATGAGGAACTGTATTAAAGGGTCATGGCATTAGGAAGGTTGAGAACCACTGATTTAGATAAAAGGTAATGTGATGGAATCAGAAGACCTCAGTTCTGTATGTAGTATTCAGGTATTTCTCTGCTTTGTTTTTAAAATTTTAACTTGTTTTTATTTTTTAGAGACAGAGTCTTGCTCTGTTGCCCCATGCAGTGGTGCAGTCATAGCTCACAGCAACCTCAAATACCTGTGTTCATTTATCCTCCTGCCTCAGCCTCCTGAATAGTTAGGACTATGAATGGGACTGCACCACCACCAGCTAATATATTTTTTTTGTTTGAGACGAAGTTTTATTTGTTTCCTTCTTGCTTTTGAAGTACTCTTCAATGACACCCTTAGTCTGAAATTCTTTGCCATAGTCCTCAACTACTGCACTACTGCAACCAACCGCTGTACCGGGTTCCCCCCTGCCCTGTCCATTTTACAGAGGCCAGCCCATGCCCCTGGTTTCGTTTCTTGTTGTCATTAACCTTAATCAGGTTGACTTGGTGTTGAGCACAAAGAGCCTCCACCAACTTGACATACACAGGCTCATCACAGTTGGATGCAAGCCCACAAAGATGGACTTGGCGCTTGTCTAAGGCTTTGGCAGCTTTGCAGATTCCATGTGCGAGGCCATTGCGGATGAGGGCAGTCTTCAGGACCTCTTGTGAAGTGGTGTAAACGTTCATTACACCTCCAGGTGCAGTGCCTTCCTCAGCCATGGTGGTAAGTGACAGGTGAAGGTGAATCTTAACCTCATCTAAGCCTCTTCCTCCACACTACTCAGTGGCAGCAGGGGAAGAGCCCAGCTACTATTTTTTAATTTTCTGTAGAGATGGAGTCTTGTCATGTTGCTCAGGCTGGTCTCAGACTTCTGGCTTCAAGTGATCCTTCTGCTTTGGCCTCCCCAGAGTGCTGGGATTGCAGGTGTGAGCCGCTGCCTTGCTTTTTGACTTTGGGAAGATCACTTTCTTTTGTCTTTAGTTTGTTGTCCATGACGAACGTGAAACCTCTGACATCTCTTGCTGCTTTGAACAATTCCTTGAAGCAAAGTATAGTTATAGTACTTGAAACTGCTATGGATGTTTACAGTTGCACCTTGGTTTCTGAGTCATTGTAGTATAGCAGCAAGTATCAGAGGTTTTGGAGTGAGACTCAAGGGAAGGCACTTAACTGCTCTAAAACATTTTCTTATCTTTAAAACAGGACTAATCATTCCTACTTTACAAGCTGGCTGCAAAGATGAGAGATGATGAGCTATGATGTCTGGCCACGGTGCACGCTCAGCCATTGCTGCTACTCTTTATTTTTGCTTCTGTGAAGTACTTGGTGCTGGGGTGTAGCTTTATTCCTAAGGGAACATGAAATGGACTTTCTAACAGTCTACCGTTTCTGGGGCACTGCTGTGGCAGGCACAGCATAATGCTATCTTGTGTAATATAGACCGTCAGCTATGAAATTTTAGGCAAATGTACTAATGAAGCCCATTACTTTACAAAGGTATCAGATGTTGCCTTGGTAATGTCTCCCACTCAGATCTTCAGTCCACTCTGACACTTAATGCCTGGGGTTTCCAGGCGGAGTTAGCATCGGAGGCTTCATGTTAGGGGCACAGTACTGATTGAATGGCATTTCTTCTCAGCTACACAAGTTCTTCAATTATTCCTTTCAGGTTCCTTTTTCACCATCACCCCTGGCATATCAGGGCCCCACTGCTCATCTTTCTGCATTTTTATCACTTCATAGATACTGTTGGATGCTTCGTTTTTCCAAGAAAAACAGGCTAGCACCCAGGTTTCTGCCCACACTGGTCACGCGTCTTCGTCTCCTGTGCACCACCAGGGAACCTTGTCAGGTGCTAACTTAGAAACTCTTTACATCCCACACAGTGAGACTTGCTTCCGGAACCAGCTTCGGGATAGTTAATTGATCCCATTTCTGAGCACCTGCCATGCTCTAGTCTTTGGCCCATTTTTGGGCACCTGCCATGCTCTTCTTGTTGGCCCTCACAAATGAGCATTCGCCTGTGGTGTTTCTAGCTTCCATCATGTCAAGAGCAACTCCCTTTGCAAGCTATGGTCCCTGTTCCCAAAGAGTTTACAACCCATTAGTGTATGGAGAAATAAGCAATATACAATCCTGGGTGACAAGGCTGAGCAGAGTGTCACCGGCAGTGGTGTCCACTCATGGTGGGAGAGAGGAGGCTGGGATTTCAAGAGTGGACAGGCAGGAGCCAAGGTGTGGGGCTGGGATGTTGCCGACCACGTGGTTTGTGCAGATTCTTCTCCAGAGAACTTTTAAAGATTACTTATCAATCAGTTCATAAGCTCATCTCTGTTTAGATATTAAAAAAAAAGTCTAATTTGGAGAAGGAAAGTGTGTACCAGGTACTGGACATGTGAGCTTCCTTAGACAATACATCTATGTAAGTCCAATTTTGTCAACAGTTCAGGTCAACATCACAGGGTTAGTGTGACAGCTAAGATGTGGCCCTTGATGATACCGGGAGGGACAGTTGCCTGGTGAATCTAGATCCCACCTTTCCTTCTGCTGAGCATAAATATATACAGAAATATATATAACGTGGCGGGTCGAGCTTGGGTCATATTCATCTCTGTGATGTTTTGATCTTATGTAAGAATTTATTTACAAATTAATTCACATACTTAAGTGACTAAATCTGAACATCATAGATTTCTTAGTTCTCTTTGTTATTTCTGAAACATTTCCTTGAGGGATTGAACGAATTTTTAAAAATAATTTTACAGAAATCTTGTCCCATGTTTTGGCACGTAAAGCATAAATTGTGTCTGGGGTTTTTGGTTGTACAGCTCTCAAACCTCCCTTCCTGGTTGAAGAGACCTGAGTTTTTTAGTCCCCAAGGGTTGAGATAACACTGGGTGGCTTCAGATAACAGAAATATCCTCTCTCACCCTTCTGGAGAGAGGAAGTCCGACGCAAGATGTTGACAGGGCTGGCCTCTCTCTGAAGCTGGGGTTCTCAACCTTCTTCATGCTGCGACCCTTTAATACAGTTCCTCACCTTGCGGTGACCCCCTCTACCCCCATAAAATTATTTTCTGGGTGTTGGAGCTGTTCTCCAATATCAGGTCGATCTACAAATTTCAAAGAAAATCTCCCACTTGGTATGAATTAGTTTTACTGGCTTAGTTCAATCAATCTATTAATCAATCAACAATTCAAAACTGGTTAACTGGTTGAAGAGAATCCATATGCCAAAAAGCGCCAACAATTAGCGGCCGAGGCGTTCAGTCTTATGTGTGGCACGAGGTCCCTCTACTGGCGATCTTCAGAAACTACAGCTCCCCACCTGCGCAGCTGTTTAATACCGGGATTCAGAAGTAGCCGGTTACTTTACCTTCTTTGCTTGAAAATTGTCAGAGGTAGAAGCCTCAGGGCAGGAACATGGGAAGGCAGCTTTAGGAAATCCTCTGTGAAGTAAGCCTTGGCTCACTGCTCTCTCTGTGTCGAACTGAAAAATGCTTCCTTCTCTACGGAACACTATTGTTCAATAGGAAAATAACGCAAGCCACGAGCACGAGCCACAGATGTAATCTTAAAAAAAGTAAAAAGAAACAAGCGAAATTAATTTTAATCACAATTTTTAATGTAACCTACTGCATCTACAATCTCATTTCAGCATGTCATATAGAAATATAAATGCTAAAATACAAAAAGTTAATGGGATATTTCACCTTCCTTTGCTGACACCTTGAGACTGCCGGACGCACTCTTGGCCTGTGCGCCTTCCTCCTCTCTGGGGTCTGAGGTTGGTGGGCTAAACATTAGACACGTACATAAAATTAAACTAAACATATATAATTTAACTAATTAAAATAAGTATGTGATTAAGTTAAGTTCATTATTGATCATAAAGGTCTTTGTCCTCTAGGATCTTTTTGAGGGTCTAATTAGAAGGAACAATGGCTTATGGTGGAAGGACTTTTCTGCCCCATCTACGCAAAGGAGGTTGTTGGAGGTCACTGGAGATGCAGACCGACATCCATGGATAAAGCTGTTCACTCAGCCTTCTTTATAGTAGGAAGAAATAGAAACAGCTTAACTATTTAACAATAAGAAGCTGCTTAATAATATAGTATATCCATATGATGGATATTACTTACGCAGCTTTCAAAGTAAGGTTAAAACTAATGTTTTCCTCTTTGTTTTTGAGATTTTTCTTTTATTGGTGATGCCCCAGAGTCCTGTGTGGTTTCTTGTGGAAAGAATCATCTCCTTTCCAGATTCCACCTCTTCACCCCCTTTGAACTGGTCATTTTGGAATTTACTTCCAATTCTGCCACCCTCCTATGTGTGTTCTACCTGTGGGTTGTTCAGCTTTAGTGGCGATCTTTGGCTCTTTGCTCTGGAGTGGGGATTTGGCTCCTCCCCTTCTTGTCCTCACCGTGACCGGTGCTGACCCATCCTGTCTCCTTGGCCTCCTCAGGCAGGGTTCTGCAATCCTGCCCATGGATGGCAGTGTCTGGCCACTTGTCCCACATTGGATTGTCATCCTCCACTTCCTTGCTTCATCATCTCTGAAGACAAGGCCTGTGCCTTTCTACTCTGTGCCTTGGGTATTTGATGTTCTAGACACTCAATGTTTGACAGATTCATATACAAAGCACATGCTGTCAATAGGCTGCTGCTTTAAGCAGAGCATGAAATGTCAGTAGAAATTTTTTTTTTGACAGAGCCTCAACCTGTCACCTACCTGTCACAGGTAGAGTGCTGTGGCATCACAGCTTACAGCAACCTCCAACGCCGGGGCTCAAGCGAGTCTCTTGCCTCAGCCTCCCAAATAGCTGGGACCACAGGCGCCCGCCACAACACCCAGCTATTTTTTGGTTGCAGCCGTCATTGTTATTTGGCAGGCCTGGGCTGGATTTGAACCCGCCACCTTAGGTGTATGTGGCTGGTGCCTTAGCCACTTGAGCCACAGATGCCAAGCCATTTCGGAAATTAAAGCCACCCCTCGGATTCATTAGGCAAGAGACTGTCATGCCAGGTCCACTATCTCTCCATGCAGGTTGCATTGTCTGAATTGGCATTCCTCCCACCTTCCCAAGACTTTGCTTCTACATTGAGGTCCCTTTTGATCCCTCCTTTCTGTATTGGTCAACTTTGTCCCCAGGTCTGCATATAATTGGGAAATCAAAAGTAAATCAAGGTCAAAATCATTAAAATGAATATTCTCATTGACCCATCCCAAGTGGAGCTGAATTTTCTGGATGGTGATGCTTTTAAATTGGGCCTTTGAAGATCAGGAGAAACACCAATAGATGGAGCTGGGGCTTCTTTGCAGGAGAATGTTCTAAGTAGTAATCCTTTGAGACAGAGCAGGATGCTGCATTACAAGAAGAGCCATTTGTTTACTTTAGTTGTGAATTAACTGCATTTGTAGTTGAGATTAGACTATAGCATTGTTGCTTATCTGAAGTCTTCTAGAGGAGCTGATAGTATATCTGTGAAAGTTTGTGAATAGAAAGTGTATTTAGAGAATCTTCTATATTCTACTGAATATCTGTTCTAGGCCAGGCACCATGATTGACTTTGGGGATAGAGGGAATAAAAAAGAACATGGCTCTTGTAGTCCCGTGGGCGAGACAATCGTAAATGCTATAATAGATAATCACAAACAATTCAAAGCACAATAAATGCTATGATGAGAAAGTTCTTTGAGAGTGTTTAGAATGAATGAGAGGGTGAAGAGTGGCCGGGGAATGCTTCTCTGGGGGGACAACCAGCCAAAACTCACCTTCCATTAGAGAAGATTGTAAGGGTCAGGGTATCAGTGGTCAAAAGCCAAATTCCAGATAATAAAATGTATGGTGATGTAACAAGTAGACAGAGAAATATTTGGTGATACAGGTTATCTTCATATTCATGTAATCTTATCAATTTTCAAAACTCAAATGTACAGAAATATAACTTTTTTGATAAACAAATTTAGTTACAATATACAGGAAAAAATAGTCTGTCTACTTAGAAGTAAATTCAGTTACATTTGTTAATTTGAGTGGCTTCACTGTTATAAAGCTTAGCCACACACAGAACAAATTCAGTTGTACTCAGGGTCCATCATGGCTGATACTTCTCTCCCGAGGAGAGGTATTAGGGTGTGAAGTTCGCATCCTGGCCACAGAAGACCCCTGTAGGGTCTGGTCAACCCCAGGAAAGGCTTGTTACAACATCACCCAGGGAGAGCCTGTCTGGGCAGCCTGCTGTCTCCCTGGGCCCCCTCCAGCATTTGAGACCCAGGCCCTGACTGTTCCTGGATTCTGAAACTTAAAAGGGAACTTTACCTTGTGCTTTTACTTCCTGTTCCACCCCTAACTTGACTGACAGTATTGGGGCAGATTGTGTCTCCTACCCTGAATCTTACCCTGTCACTACCTTTCCAAGCCATTTTCCTTTTTCATCTCCAATCAGAGGGTCTCTTGTTTTATTGGTGTGAGGGTGACGCCTAGGAGAACTGGGTCTTCTCATTTGTACCTTGTATCCAATATTTTCTGTCTTACTCCTTTCAACATCTTTGTTCACTAATTCTGGCCATGCCTGGGCTATGGGAGGGGCTGAGGGTATAAGGAAAGATGAATATGGAGGTGGCAGCCACACCCAATAACACATACCCCCAAACACAAAGACTTACTCTGATCACAAGAGAAAAGGGATTCTACAATGGCCCAGAGAGGCAGGGTGGTGAACAGGAGTGATGTGGGTCTTAGGAACAGCCACAGCTAATCAGGACAGAGCCTGAGCCTCAAATGCTAGAGGAGGCCCCAGGAGACAGCAGGCTGCACAGAGAAGCAGCACATCTCCCTGGGGTGATGGCTGTGACCACCCAGGAGGGGACATGGCAGAACAGGAAGGGTGTCTGGAGGTGCCCATGGCTACCCTCTGCCAGGGGTGTGCTATGACTGAAGTGCAAAGTTCACACCCTGCTCTCTCTTCCTGGGAGAGGAGATGTGCCTGGATGATAAACCTCCTTGTGACTGCCCTTGTTCTGAGTGTGACTAAGCTTTAAGTCAGTAAAGCCCCTCCAACACAGGAAGGAACCTCTGGTTAGAGGTTTGCCCTGGACTGTGGGGACAGTAGGTACCTGAACTGAAGGCACTTGAGTGAGGGAGCTGCCCTGCTCGTGGAGGTGGGGGAATCCAGAGTATGCAAAACTTAACCTTATGTTCTATGAATCTATGGTTCTAAAATTTATTTTTCATTCCTTTTTTTCATTTATTCGATTTAAGGAGTGTTATTCTTGGAAACATAGATTGTTTATTCTGTTTCTTGGATATTAAAACTTTCTTTTCATATTGACTAAATATCTAGACATTTGAACATGAAACAAATTAAAAGCATAAAGTGGCTTATACAAATATTACAACACACACACACACACAAATATGCACTCTGTATGTTTGAGTAGGTCAAGTTGAGTGTCTCTTCAAAATATACCGTCTGATGAGACCGTGATCTTGTCACTCACTGGCAATGAACACTTGCAGAGCCATCACCGAGGCTGACAGGAAGTTAAAAAAAGTCCCCAGGGAAACACATTGTTCTGCTTCTAGTTCCGTGAGATGTAAACATGTCTCTGGAAATGCATGCATATATATTTTATTACTTATTACCACAGAAAAATTTATCCCTAAGGTAGAATGTATGTCATGATGATGGATTTGAGTCCTCTGCGTTCATTCCTCAATGGAACAGTTCAGTAACTCCACTTCTGGGGTAAACAAGAGCTTGAAATGTGAGCCTTTTTTATTGGCCAAAAAACTCCCCCTTGCAAAAAAAACATTCTTTCCCCATTCTTCCTCAAAGTGTGAGTTCATTCTCTTGAGCTAAGATTCAGGGAAGACAGGGCATGGGGCATCATATGACAGAGATGCTTTCTTTCCTAGAAACTGGATCGGGGACCCTCTTGTTGAGGCCTGCTTGGGCGATTCTCTGTTGGAACGCACCCCACTCAGAACTGGACTCAGTTCTTTGTATCCTAAAGGCAAATATCATGTCCTATGAGGAACCAAAGAGTTCTCGTACACATTTTCAGGCAGCAGCAGGAGGCGGGGGAGGCTGACCAGAGTGAGAGACCAAGGCAGATAGGGAGATAAGCCCCCATGACTTAGAGTTATTGGAAAAAATTGAATCTAGATAAAGGAAAATTCAGAAGCATGTAATATTTCAAAAGATACTTAATTTAATATTTAAAAATATTATATAGAATAAGCTAAAACATCTATGGTTATTAGTAATTGGATGAAAAGTTATAGTTTTCTTTGGTTCTTCATTGCATAGTAATAAAAATAATTTTAAACTTCTAAACAAATATGAATCAGTACTATGTATACATGAGAATAAAATTCAGATTAACGAAGTGGAAATCAAGGAAAATCTCAGGCTTGTTATTAATATTAAAGTAACTGGCTCAGCGCCTGTGGCTCAATCGGCTAAGGCGCCAGCCACGTACACCTAAGGTGGCGGGTTCGAATCCCCAGCCTGGGCCCGCCAAACAACAATGATGGCTGCTACCTAAAAATGGCCGGGTGTTGCGGCAGGTGCCTGTGGTCCCAGCTACTTGGGAGGCAGAGGCAGGAGACTCGCTTGAGCCCAGGAGTTGGAGGTTGCTATGAGCTGTGATGCCAAGGCACTCTACCCAGGGGGATAGCTTGAGGCTCCGTCTCAAAAAAAAAAAA
>CAUYQV010124576.1:0-30449 GCA_963574575.1 Galagoides demidoff
GTTATGATTTTAATTAAAAATCAATAAAAATAAGTAAATAAAATAGGGCTATAAATACCAATTCTAAGGACTTAATAGATTGCATATAGGGACTTCAGATATATATATATATATATACATATATATATATAGAGAGAGAGAGAGAGAGAGTACTTTGGGTATTTTGTGGAAGATGTTTAAATTTAATATTTTATTACTAATAATTAAAAAACATATTTTTTAAAACTTGTGATTCAATTCACAGAATTCCACATGTAATTTTAATTTTGATATAAAGCGTCTTTTCATTCTGGGAATAAAGCTATAATTTCACAACAAGTCAATGGTATAAAATATAATCCACTGAACTTGAAATTCACTATCAAGTTAAATTTTTAATGTACCTTTGTTCCATAAAAAGCATTTTAAACTCATTGAGCTTCATAACGTGCTAAGAAAATGCTTGGGAATTCATTAAAGATAGAGACAGTAGTAATAGAAATGAAATTTAATGAATTTATCTAGAATAAATTCAGAAATTGAATATGATGTTAGGAATTACCACGCTAATGCCACAAGTACTTTTTTTGAATGACTGAATCATATTAAGAAATATTACTTGAGCAAGTTACTACTGAAATCTACCAACCAAATCCAATGTCATTAAAAAGCTATTTCCTTAGCCTATGAATAACTGTAAGGAAGCTCTTTATAAATTATTGTCAGAAGTTGAACATATAAAGTCATTACATATTCTTAAGTGATCTAATTTCAAGTATAGGCCTGAATTTATGAGGAAAATAGTAGGCTCCCAAGAAATAAATATCTCCAGCTAAACTGTTTGGAAGACAAATTCTCATATCAAGACCTCCAGAGAAGATAGGGAATGGTTTAAGTAATTGGATTTCAGTGGTACCGTAAAGACTTTTGTTAAACAAGAAATATCCCTTGCCTTCTAATTACTGACTGATACTAAACACTCACTTATAAAGACACATTTTATACCTTTTGGCTAAAACTTTTTTATTTCTGTTAAATATCCATTAGAGGATATTAGATGTAAGGTAGCAAGCCATATCAGTCATTTACCCTTTAGTTTGAATTAGTGTCCTTTCCACTACACTCTCGAGCATGCTCTTTTTTGGTCTTATAGTTCTTTTATATAAAGGATATAAGGTAGGCAAATACTTGATGTGTCTTGCTAGAGGCTTTGCCAAGAGCTCAGTTGTTCCCTGCCTATGCTTTTTTAGGTTCTTCTACCTTCTCTCTTTCACCCATTCAGTGGCTAACAAGCTGGAGGCAACTGCAGAGCTGCAGACAGATGTTTTAAACCTGGCATCCCCAATCTTCTCCATTTCATCCACTGGAATCTGTGATTTCATGACATCACCACATGCTAGAGCCCCATCAGTCCAGTGATTTCACATTTACATGTCTTGTTAAGGGATCTCATGTTCCTAGGATTTTCATAATGATCAATGGCCTTCTTTTGATAAAGTCAGGCTAGACCTGACAGCTCCCTGGTGAGCAGGCGCAGGCTCAGGCTCAGGCTTAGGCTCCGGCTCAGGAGCGGCAGGCTCATACTGCCCGTTTCCTAGAGCATGCTTTGATGAGGCAATCCAGGAGAAGAGCAGAGTACCCCTGAGTGTTCAAGGAGGCCCTGACAAGAGCAGGTATCATAACAACTTGATGGGGAGGTTCACGCATATCAGCAAATGCTGTAATTATTTTTTAATGTCAAAAAATCAGTATTTTGTTAATCTATTTGAATGCTCATAAAAATGTACATTCTTCTGGTCAATAAACAGTTTTTTGAAATATCTGTGCATCAGGAACTAGAGATTTAAAGATGAAAGAAATAGGGTCTCTGTCCTCAAAGAACTCCTAGTTTAATTATATTCTTATGCCTGTTTCTCATCTACAGATACTAAAGTTGTCTTGCTTTCAGATAATCTATTTTATTGTATATATTTAGGGTTCTGACATGATGTTTTGATATACACATAGTGAAATGATTATTATAGTCAAGCAAATTATCTTATTCATAACCTGTATGTAAGAGGATCTAAAAGCTCTCAGAAAATTTTAGTATATGATATTATTAACTATGGCCTTCTTGCTTCCCTGGATTTATTCATCCTTCATAACTACCCTTTGACCTACTTCAATTTCTTCCCCCTTCTTACCTCTAGTGATTCTATTCTGTTTACATATAGTCTACTTTTCTTAAGTTTCCACATATAGGTGAGATTATGCAGTATTTTTCTTTTGTGTCTGCCTTATTTTACTTAACATAATTTCCCCCAGATTCATCCACATTATTCCAAATGGCAGGGCATCCTCTTGTTTAAGGCTGGGTAATATTCCATTGTGTATGTGAAGGAGCTACAGAAATTTAACCCCCAAATATGGCTACTTGTATCAAGAATACTTTCAACTAAAGGCCATTTGAGATTAGAAGCATTAGAAGGGGTTTTCCCCCTATCTGCAAAAACCAGACTGGCCTGATCAAGAGATCAAAGTGGGCAACTGACTTCCTTTCCTCTCCCTGTTCTCTTAATATAGTACAGGAAAGAAAATCAACAATGCTAGCATCTGGCCCAAATCATTTAAAACACAATGGTCTCTCAGATTCATTTACAAATCAATCTGTCTCCGCCATCTATTCCCCTTCCCTAGCAACCAGGGCTGCAACTATACCTTATATCCCTGCCCCCATTCTAAAAGGCAGATATAAAAGTATGTCTGACCACCATTGAGATATTGGGTACTCACTCTGTGATTCTCCCCATGTGCATGATATTTGGAAATAAACATTTCTCTTATTAATCTGTCTTGATTGTGAGTTGATCTTTCTGTGAACTTTGGAGAAAAAGAGGTTAGTTTTCTCCTTACCCCTACACGTATATACATACGCCCACCCCACAATTCTTATTCTGGTCATCACTTAATGGACGCTTTATTTTCATATCTTGGCTATTGGGAATAATGTAGAGTTTAATCTTAAAATATAAATGTTTTCACCTAAGTTGTGGAGCTAAATAATCCTCTTACCAAATGGTTGATTATATAAATTATTTAAAATATTTGTTGGTATGTATTTTTTAAACTAAGCATGAGCAGAACGTATATATGTCATACAAATACAGAAATATACACGTTGTACATGCTTAGTCTCCTCTATTTCCTTTTCTTTCCCATCTGATCATTTTCTTTTTTACTCCGGAAAACAATAACCTACATACATAATGGAAAGAAAATTAGAGTGGAAACTGTTAAAAATATCTCCCTATAAAAGATAGCACAACAGCTGCTAACAAAAAATATATTCCAGTGTAGCAGCAACAGATGAGAGTAACAAAAACTAAAATGATGAACAATAAAATTTGATAACTTCTACTTTTTTATGACAAATTTATTACTTAGAATGAGAGGCTGACAAGCAATTACAATTGAGTTAATTGAAACATATAAAACAATAAAAAGCACAATTACATCGCGGGTACAATGAAACAGCTTACGCAGAGAAGTGATTTCTGAACTTTTTAGGAACTGAATGTTTTAATATTTCTATCCTTTTATTCCAGGGCAAATAGACATTATTTTGCTTTAAATTAATTTTCTGGAGACTTCCTTCTACATTAGAACTATCTTTGGGGTATCCAAACACTGATGGGAAGAAGTTGGCTTCTGTTTCATGAGAAAATAATTTTCTTTGAATTAGGAAGAATGTAAAATCAAGGGGTTGGGAGAAATTAGGATCAGTGGAAAGGAGAGACACTAAGTTAAGTTCTCAGAATCAAAATCAACAGTGGTTGATGGGACATGTGACGAAACGCTTTCCTGTTGCTTGGAATGTTAGTATCCATTTTAAGCTTCCATGCCTAATACTCAAGTTTCCTTTGGGGTATCAAATGGTGAATGAAAGTTTGCATGTTGCTTTCCCCAGTGTTTCCTGAGGTAACATTTACTAAGAGACTCTTTTTAGAATGTAAATTTCACAAGGGTCTGGCTCTTGGTTTCATTAGAGTACACAGATGTATATTCTAAGTGCCTGGATGAGCACCTGACACACACGAGGTGCTCAGAGTGTTTGTCTACAATAGACTGGACACTGTGCCACTCATCTGCTCCCAAAGATCTGGAAGACTGTGTCTACAGATATGTTTCTCAATGGGGAAATGTCATTACTATGACATTTCCAGCAGAACAAGTTTTGTCTTGTTTTGGATTTTTTTGTGGTGCAAGGGATGTCTGGGGAAGTATGGATGCTGAACACCCTTGACCACCACTCATTAATTGCCAGTGGCAGCCCCCAGTTATCATGGCAAATTCAAACACTCTTACATGATTTCAAATGCCTGTTGGGGGACAGTTCCATACCTAGCAGAAAACCACCAATTTGAAAGTCCCTTTCAAATACCTAGCAGAAAACACATTTGAGAGTCCCTAAGTGTTGTATTATTATTAATAAATAGCATGATAAATTCTTTATAACAAAGTTTAAATTATAAGCATATTAAAGTTTACTTTTAAAGTCTACATAGCATTTTGTTGAAAAAATATATATTTTTAAAAATCATTTCTCTTTAATTAACCAGGGAGTAAATTTACATCATTTTCAGACCTTTGAAGCCCAGATTTATTTTGGCCTAACTTTACATAAAAGTGATATATTTATTGAATAGATGGGAGTATGAACTTTCAAAGATTTCCCTACAGAAGAAATTTTTCAATAATAATTATATCCTTAATCTACCTGTAAATATAGATTAATCATGGATTAATTCTCCTTCCTACCTTCAAAAAAGTACAAAAAGTTAGGTTGGAATTTCCCATCAGCATAAAACCTGTGAGCCAGGAATTTTATTCTTGAAAATTTATTCAAAGAAAGTAATGGAAGAGACTAGTAGAAAAATTCTGGATGTGAAAGTTGTTTATTCTCTTATTTTTCTTATTTAAATGGAAACCATTTAAGTGCTAAAGATGAATGTAATGGTTTACCTCCAGCATAGAATATTATATAGAAATTAAAATAATTAAGAAGAACATTATTACAGTAAAAGAAAAAATGGTCTAGAAAGGATTTTAAATGCTTTATATAACATACATAAAATGAGCTGGAAGAAAACAGAAAATTAGTTGAAGAAAGAATTGGTTGAAGGAAAGAAAATGTGATCCATGATTGAAACTTAATATGGAAAAGGTTCATTAGAAATCCTGTATTTAAAGTAACCTACAAATAAGCCTTCCAGAAACCAATGCAAAAAGGAAGATGTGCTCAATCAAGTGAGTCTCCATGGCCATAAGGTTAAAAAAAATTTTTTTTTCTCACTATAAACATGATTATTCCTGCTGTCGAGTTCAGAAAAGATACTTTACCACTAATGACTCAAAGAGAATACTGTGACTATGGTATGCCTTGTCTTCACATCCAACATAAAAACGGGCAACAAGTATGAGTTTATAAGAGTAAGGAAAAAGAAAGTGATCTTTGCCCTATAATTACATAAAATTATATATGCATATGAACCAAGACCAAAATAAAAGTGAGGGAAAGAAATATCATTCAAGTTTCTAGGGTTATGTTCAATCATTTCTCATTCCTATATTCTGACATCTTAATATTGGGATATTTATAAATTATTTCTATTTGATAAAGGACTGCATTAAAATGAACTGCAGGCTATAGTATCTGATCCGATAAGAAATGTGAGTGTGAGAAAATGCTCCATGTTGTAATGGCCAACGTCCAACTCTCTTTACTGCAAATACAGTCCCCGAAAACATGGCGAATGCCACAAAATTATCAACCAATAGTTTTCCAACAACTATGCTATTTTTACCAGTCAAAATATTTTAAACGTATCAGGAAATCTGAAAAAATAATTAGCTTATGAGATACCCCAAGAGGCGGTAATGCTTCACGCTCATCTGTAAAGTATTTAACTATGTGAGGTTATTTAGTTGTAGTTAAAGAATCATAACAAAAAGATTTTTCATTCCTATTCTGATATTCACAACATCATTAGGCAGATCCTACACCTTTATGTTCAATAAACTCCAAAGATGAAGAATCATGTAAATATTAGGTTTTGAACATTCAAAGCTCTCAATCATTGTTACACTTCTGCAGAGCTGTTTAAATAAGTACTTCCAGAATAACTGCTGTGACTCTGCATTATGTCAACACTCAGGCTCTTCCCCTAAGAAGATTCTCTTCTCCATGCCCCCACCTCCTCTGCCTGCTTTACATTAATGAAAAACTTACACGTCAGAGAATTCACAGGATTCCTGGACTATGTAATCAGAGCCAATGTGGAGACCTTTTTCTCAGAGATTTGCTATGTCACCAAAGTGCACTGCTGTGTCTTGTTGAACGGCATCATAGAAATTTAAATCTCCACCGAGGGTCTCAGGAGCGCAGAATGTTTGGTGTAGGGGTGCCATTTCCAGCCCTGGCATCCATGGTGCAGTAGACAGAGTTACAGCCTCCCACCATGTAAGTGACGTCATTACTGCCCAGCTTCGTTTCTGCTACACAGTCACCAAAATGGTTTAAAAGCTCCATAGGGATCTTTTCACTTATTCCCCTGGGTGCTTTGGAATGAAAATTTATAGTTGTCTATTTTGGGATTCTTTCCTTCATTCAACTAAATTAGTGAGACTCTTCCTGGTGAAAGGCATCGCCCTAAGTGAGGGAGGAGATAATGTGTTACTTGTCCTCAGCAATGGTCGGTTTCAGGGGAGGGGCGTTTAAACCAGTGGCCACATTATAAGGTAATGCACAAAAGTCTTTTATTAGAGATATAAAGCTTGTGCGATATGGCCTTGAAGGAAGTAAAGATGGATTCCGAAGGGACCTTTCATTCAACAGGAAGAATGTTACACAAATAATGTCTTAGTTTTTATGCTATGTTGGCACCAGTATTGTAAGTGACAGAGTCTGTCAAGAAATATGAGTGCCTGGGGCTCTTTCAGATTTCCTCTCTTATCCTTTCATTGGACTAAAATGCCCTCTTAACAGGGGAGAGAAACCTGGAAGTTATACTGTCCATAAGCCACGCAGCCAGCCTCCTAATAACTTTGTATTTGCAAAGTTCTTCTCGTTTTCTACAAGCTGAAACAAGAAGAGATGAGGAAGATGGGTGCGGTCCCTAATGCAAATCCACACAAACCAATCTGTTGCCTTCAGGGGATTAATTGTCTCTGACTCGATTTATCACAAGTTTCTGAACCGGATGATTTTTTTTGATGGCACATCTGGCAACATCATAAAAACTCCAAGTCCCAAGTGATTAGACAGGAATTACTTTTGTAAATCATTTATGACTATTACTGATGTGAACTCATTCTGAGCAGCACGCGATAGAAGTAGCGAAGGACAAAGAAGAAAAGACCTGGGGGTGGGGCGAAGACCCTTTCTCTGAGAAGCCTTTTAAGAGGGCCTGCTGTTTATCTTTTGAAACCAGAAAATTGCCATCATTAATAGATTGGAATTAATTCAGCATACCTCAAAGGAATTACCTGGCAGGCTCTTTTTCATTTGCCTGTTAAAGAAATACATTCTTTAGTCGAGCAGTTGAAACCTTCCATGGAAAAATGTGGTACACTGTGACCTCACGCAGAACTTGCCAGTTAAACATCTCTTGCTGTGCTGTACGATCCCAACACCCACGATAACATTAGAAATATTTTATATTTCCCCAAATTAAAAAGAAATATATATCAGGATTGGCACATATTAGTACCTAAATGAGCACAGGAAAGAAGGCCTTTGGAAACATAAACAATCTTCTCCCAGGAGTGCCTCTGTGGCCTGTGTCCTTCTCAGGTATGGGGTCAGGAGGGGAGGGGATGGGGGCATGTAAGCATATCCCTGTATCCAAGGATAATTTAATAACTGAAAAAAGAAATTTACCCTTGAATCCATTTGCTTCTACTAAAGTAGTCTCCCTTCCATGAGAAAGAATCTTAGTTTCAGTGACTATGATTTTCTATTTGCACTTCAGCTAAGGATCTTCTTATTTCCCTCTTCCCCCAACTCCTTGCCTCCCGATCCATAAACTGATCTATACTAAGGGATACACTGGGCTTAGCTGAGGTTCTATGCAGAGTACCCCCATACACTCATTCATTTGGTTCCAATACGGGCCCCACAGGGACACAGATAAAACAGGCACAGCTATACCAAGAGGACAGTAAGAGGTGAGGTGTTGATCCAAGGGTCACACAACTGGGCCACATGGGAGGCGTTTCTGACTGCAAGGTCTAAATAAATGATCATTTATTGCTTTACATTTTACACTACATGCTGTCTGTTGGAGCTGGCTCCAAACTGTTCTGTGAGGGAACATTTTGGCCATTCCCTGCCTAGACCTCTATTTCTAAGGGTGTCTCGAGTTCCTCAGGTCCTTGTCAAGGAGTAAAACCTCAGCGTCATGACTTCTCAAAGCTTCAGAAATGTTCGGCTGTGGAAAACAGTTTTTAGAGAGAATTGCCTGAAGGCTATGAAGATCATGTATTTATCTTGACTTCAAATATTTATTTTTGGATAAAACTCAGTTCGTCATTGTGCTAGGTACCTGGAAACACTGTTGGGACTCCTGTGTGGACCTGTTTTCATGACTGAGCTTTGGAATGATTAATTTGGCCTACATCGAAGGATGTTATTAAAAACACAAACACACAGAAAGAACCATATTTGCTATACAGATATAGTTGGGACATGGTTCATGACATAATCATCTGTGCTTCTCTGGGTGCCTAGGTGACCTCATTTTATGAACCCTTTCAACCATATGACTGTTGATCTTCTTCTTGGGACAGGCTTTCAGATCATCTGAGCAGTATTTATTGTCTACATCAGAGGATGCACTTTAATGCACTGGTCTCTAACTGGCTTCTATCCATTTCTCCATACTCATTATTTCTTTCCTCAAATATGTTCATTTACAAATTTAAAAAGGTACATATATAACCTTTTTGTAAGTGGTCATAAGATCCTTTTTCAAATAAAATATGTTATATGGAAATAAGTTAATTCAAGAAACACTTTACTCATCTGTTGTGAAAAATTTAAGATTATGTAGTTTCTCCTATGGGTGGTAATTATGGCGATTATAGATAGTAATGCTAACAACATTTATAAACTACATGGAGTTAATTCAAACAAAAAAGGACTTACAATGGACTTATGATGGAGTACATGGATATCGGATGGTATGGTTTTCAAAGAAGCTGATAGAATAACTTTTCTATTCCAAGATGTTTCCTTGAAGATTCTACCATTGCAGAGTCAGAACCTTAGCCTAAAAGCTAGTGTTTTAATACACAAATGTCTCTCTGAAGAGTTAATTCCTTAGAAATGGAATCAAGCATTAATACCTTTAATGTGACTCTTGGGAAACAAGGACACTGATTTCAGTAGAATATTTGGTTCAGACCTAAAACTAGAGTAGGTCTCTCATCTTTTATTTTAATTAGTTCTACAACTTGTTATTAAGCACATTCATTCAAATAACAAACATTTAGTGAGTATCTACTATGTGCCAAGCACCAAGCCATGAGGATGCAGTGGCGAGCAAGAAGGTCATGGTCCCTGAATGGACAAGAAGAAAACATCATGGACAATCCCATGAGCCAGATATGAGCACTACTAATGTGTATCCCACACTTTGTCCTAACCCCCATAGACACCCCAAAACGTACACAACATATGACTGTTGAAAATGGAATGTTAAGTAACCTTAATACTTAATTCTAGTAAGTCTGTAATTTACTTTTCCCATTGGACATTTCTGTGTTACTATAGTTATTTATTTCTCCATCAACATTTTAAAGAACTGTGTATTATTTTCATTCTATATTTTAATCAGTTGTCTTTTATTAGCTGGGAAGGTTGTCTCCAGTTTTTTAATTACAAACATATTTGTGTTCATATCTGTGTTCTCCCAAGTACATTAAAACATTTATTTCTTGAGAATAAATTCATAGAGACAAAATGCAAAGTCATAGTTAAGAATATGTTAAGGCCTTTGTTCCTTACTGCAAAATTACTCTCCACAGAAAGGAGATATCAATGTTCACTTTCCCCATCGAGGCAGTACATGAACGTTCATTTCTCTGTACTCCGAATAACACTGGAAATCTTTCTTTTAGATCTTCACCTTCTCATAAGAATGTTAATTCACATTTCTTTTTAAAATTACATTTGTTCAATTACTTTTAAGACTGAAACTTTAAAAATATTTTTATTAGCCATTTGCTGTTTTGATTTTCCCTTTCTCTTGCCTCTAACACATGAAGGATATAGTCATACTTTTTTCCTTACCTTTGAAATGTACATTTAATAACTATGAAAATGCAACATATATCTGTATGTATGTCACATGAAATTTAAACACATTTCTATGCTTTTCTCTTGTTAATCTGTCTTTCATTATAGGTGCCTCAGCTCTGAATCTAGCACTGGGTAAGAAAAAGTTATTTCTGCTCTTCAATTTTAAGAGATGTTAGCATCTTATATTAATCTTAAAGAGTTTGCTTTTTATTCAACATTATGCTTTTATGTTCTATCCATGCTGTTGCCTATAGCTTAAACTTTCACTGATGAATGATATTCAATGTAGTGAATATGCCACTATAGTTTTCAAATATTATCTGCTCATGATGTTTGGTGGCGTCCAATTTTATTTTATTTTATTTTATTTTATTTTTTTGAGACGGAGCCTCAAGCTATCCCCCTGGGTAGAGTGCCATGGCATCACAGCTCATAGCAACCTCCAACTCTTGGGCTCAAGAGAGTCTCCTGCCTCCGCCTCCCAAGTAGCTGGGACCACAGGCACCCGCCACAACGCCCGGCCATTTTTTTTTTTTTTTGGTTTCAGCCATCATTGTTGTTTGGCGGGCCTGGGCTGGGGATTCGAACCCGCCACCTTAGGTGTACATGGCTGGCACCTTAGCCAATTGAGCCACAGGCGCCGAGCCGTGGTGTCCAATTTTAGACATAGCATCCGAATATTCACTTTTTATGATCATGCTACTATGAACAGTCTTAAACATAAATGCTAGTATTCGTACTAAAGAGTTTCTCTAGGATAATACCACAAAGTCAAATTGCTTGGTCATAGAGACGTAGAATATTCAATTATATAGAATGGTGCTAAGTCATTTTCAAAATAATTATACTCATATAGACTCTTGCCAGCAGTATATCTCAAAGTATCTGTTGATCCACATCATTTCTATCATGTAGTACTCTAATTATACTTCTTATTTTTGCAACTACAGTAGATTTAAAATGGTATTGCATGGCTGTCTTGATTTATATTACCTTGACTATGAATGTGAGGTTGATGTGGGATGTCTATATTCCTTCTTATAGAAATGAAGTCTTTTGTTTATTTTTGTTTGGGGTTGTTTGTCTTTCCTTCTGATTTGTAGAAATTCTTTACACATTCTTTACATATTCTTATCCACTATGTCTTTGTCAGTGGTATTTCACTTGGAGTTCTGGGATTCCCACCATCAAATCTTGGCCTTTTCTCATGACTCTACAGCACTTCTCTGTTTTCTCAATACTACACACATACCTTTGCCTTCTGTTCTCAAAGTGAGGATCCAAAATTGTGGCCAGTACTAAAAATGTTAATCTCTGAAGCAATTTATAAAGAATCATGTATGTATAATTATATTACATGTCAATTGTGCTTATACATAAACCTATTTAGGGATTCAGAATTAACAAAATAGTATCAATTGTGGCATATGACTTCTTTGATTCATTATTAGGCTTTTGTTCTAGAATAAGATTTCTCATAGAAGAAGAAATGGAAGAGAAATCCTAAAACTGCCCACAGGGATCAGGACAGAGGATAGAAGTCAACAAGGCTGTGAAGGTCACTCCTGTTTTGTCAAATGTTGTATCACCTCATTCTGAGAAGAGAGGCTTACCCAATATGCTGAAGGGTAGAGTTCCTTTTAATCATACGGTTATTATGAAAGTGCTACCAACTTTAGTGAAATGTCAAGGTTAATTTTTTTCCCTTAGGTATCAGTTTTTTGATTGGGCCAATTTCATAACCATCAAGCAATTAACATTAGTGTGTGAAAAAATACTCATTATTATAAACATCACTGAAATTAAATCAAGCATTATTAGAGATTGTTTATGAAGAACAAAGTGAACTTCAGATAAGGAGAAAAAGGCAGAACAGCCTTTAACTAAGTTCTCCCGAGTCTAAAAGATGCTCATCTGTGAAAGAGAACTTTAAATGCATGCATATTTTTTGGATGTGAATTCATTGTGAGTAGCACAAAATTATTGTGATGACTGCTCATGAGAAAGGGCCATGTCTACTCATGAGAAAGGGCCTTTTCCATTAGCCAAATTTAAGACTATCTACTAGAGAATTCTAAAATTCTAAGAAAAATCTTTGCAGGATATAAACTCCATAAAGTGAAAACTTCCATGTGCCTAATGTAGATTTTAGAAATATGTAGAAGAGTATACGTGCACGTGGAAAGGCCCTTGCATTTTGGAAGCAATTATTAGAATATACAACGGATGGAATGACTGTCCTGTGACAATAAAAATTTTCACTTGTAAGTGGACAGATAGTGACTGTGGGCATGGTTAAGAAGAACAATGATTGCTATTATTGGGTGAGTTTTTCCTTTTATAATAATATTGTCTCAGTTGATGAAAATCTCATGATCTTTTGAGTATACCATTATTATCCTTATTTTACAAAGGAAATGAATCACAGAAAGGTTAAAAATCTTTTATAAGGACATAGACTGGGTCTAGAAATAGCAATCTCCCTCAAGCCCCTATTGCCAACTTCCTATAACTTCCTTCCCCCAGATTATTGGCATTAAACACCATTTTTGGCTCAACAAGATGAGCCTTTCCTAATAAGTACTTTTGTGTTAGACTATAAGGTCCTAGAGGGTAGGGGCAGTCTCATACCTCTCAAAGGTCAGTTGTCTTTTACTTGGAGTTCTAAGATTCCCACCATCAAATCTTTGGTCTTTTTCCACGTGCCACATATGACGAAACATGAAACAATGGTTAGATAACCTACTGCTATCATCCGTGCCCACGTGTTCCCAGATAACTACTTGCCTTGTTCCCCAAATGCCCTAAAATTTTCTTTTGCCTAAATATTTGCAAAGCTTATGAGCATTTGGCAAAATATCTCAGCAGTAAATCAATGACATAATACTTAATAACTTAATAACACTTTTCTCAGAGAAAAGTGATCATTTCTACCAAATAGTGCAATGGCTTTTTTCAGATTTAGGTACTAAATTGAAAAAAAAAGGGACATATGCAGATTTTAATATTATTAAATTTGATTCATTTTATTATATGAAAAGAAAACAGGAAGGGCAAAGGGCCAGGGAAAAGTTTAGTTAGGCCCAGAACCCTTTCTTAAAGTTTATGTGGTGAAACCCCAGGTTTCTTCAAAAAACCTTAAGTAGGTTTTTGGTCAAAGGGAACTAAAAAAATCCTAGTTGTCGAGAACTAATGGGGGGCAGATGTAAAGACTGTTACACAAACAGTGCATGGAACTAATTACATAACAAAATTAGCTCTAAGTACAAAGGAGAAGACTATATCATTGAAGGAGAGATGCCAGGGCCTGGGCAGGAGACTTGTTAACATCTGCCTATTCAAAGAGCTTCCAAGATTTCTAGACATTACAAGGTTAGACAAAATCATGTAAATTTATAACTGATAGGTCCTAAAGACAGACTACTGGATATGCTAATAAAGTGATGTTCAAGCTAATAAAGACCTGATCATTATAACAACAAGATCACAAGCACCAATAATCTCTCAGTGACTAGAACTTAAAAAGAATAGGAGTGGTTCTTCTAAAGAATTTCACAGACTCCAAATGACAGTGATGGGTAACCCTGCAGAGTTTTGAGCCAGAGGCTTTAAAAGGAAGAATAAAATAGAGATTAACAAGAACTTGTTGAAGTCAAGAAAGGGGATGGAAGTTCGCTATCCAATGCTAAAATAAAAAGAAAACCAGAGGAATAGAAAAAAATGCATTTAAAAATTATGAACACTGTGAATCATGACTATGAACTTGTAGTTGCCAGAACCAAGAGAAATTGGCCATGGAGGTGGGGGTGGGGTGGGAGGAATTCCCTCAAGTATTATTCATTAGTTCAACCCAAAGTTGAAAAAAGAAGTCATTGTGAGGAGAAAACTATGAGAAAACAAACAAATTAATGGACACCTTTTTTTGGGGGGTGGGGGGCAAAAGCACAGTTTTCTTTCTCCGTGGTAGGAAAGGAAGTTTTGGTGCTTGTATCGGATTCTTAGGGCTGCCGTACATAGTACCACAAACAGTTCTGGAGGCTGGAAGTCTAAGACCAAGGTGGTGACAGGGCTGGCTCCTTCCAAGGGCTGTGAGGGAGGATCTATTCCACACCTCTCTCTCACCTTCTGCTGGCTTGCCAGCAATATTTGGCTTATAGCAACATAATTCTAATCTTCATGTGTCTCTATGTCTCAATTTCCCTTTTATTAGGATATAGTCATATTGAGTTAGGGTCCACCCTACTAACCTCATCTTGATTTGATTCTCTTTCTAAATAGGGCTATAGATTCACAAGTAGTGGGGTTAAGACTGCAATATCTTCTTGGGGGGAGGGACACAATTCAACTCATCACAGTTTCATAGGTTTTTCCTGATGAATGCTAAGATCATTGGAGACAGAATCTGACATGACACATAGTGGCAAACAGTTGCTCCGATGGATTTATCCAGAAATCTGTCACAGAGACGCTAAGGTACGTATTGCAATCCCTAGCATGTGTGTGTTAAATACATATTGGAAATGTTAATTCATGAATACCAATACCTTTGGTGCCCCTTTATACACCTTGGGACACTGGCCATATATTGAGAAATGGAAAAAAAGGCTGGAATTTCTTTTCTCGCCCCACATACCATCCAAGACGGGAACTTAAACCTTCCCATTTTCCCTGGGTCTTCTGCACATGGCTTTTCCTAGCACCATGCCCTCTGCCACCTTGCCTGGCATAATCAGTGGTGATGTCAGCACTTCTCTTTCAATTCTACTTATGATCTCCCTTCCTCTCCTCTCAACAACTAGAGCATTTGTTTTCTAGGCAGTTTATTTGGCGCTAATTGCCACTGCCAATTGTCACTGACTCATTCATGTGTTTGTTCATTTATTTATTCATTCCATTGATCCTCAACATTTTGGACCCAATGCTTCTTTTAGTAGCATATTTTATAACACCTGCTGTACTGTAATATAGGCCACCTATACATATAATCCCAAAGAAGTTAACATAATACCTTAACTGCAATATCAAGAAAGAATGAAAAGAAAGTAATTTGTAATAAGATAATAGTTATTCTAATGTATAAATGCTCAGGGATAAAGAAGTGGTAAGATGCCTGCCCCATATGCAGAATTTTAGTCAAGGTTTCAGCTACAATTGCAGATTGACCGAAGAGTGTAGTATTGGTGACTTAAATACCAAGAACATAATACTACCATCTGTGACATGATTTTATAAAATGGTGGATGACTATCCACCAAGCTTACTCTTGACATGCATAGCAATTATGGCCCTAAATAATTGAGGGTATTATAAAAGTATACAACATTTTGCATTTACATATAAAATGGAGTTATGGTTTGTGTTCAGTTCATTATTATTTCTTCTTAGGATTTTTCCAACATGAATGTCTGGTAGGACATTGGAAAGCCATGGCAATGTGAAGTAGTTCTTTATTATTAGCAGCTATTGCACACATCCAGCCTCCCAGCACCTCTTCACCAAATGCCTATAGTGCTCTTGGTAAATTTTGACATCTAAAAGTATATTTACAAGTTTCCAAAATTCCCCCACCAGCAAGCTTGATTCAGTCATTCCCCAAACATTTTAATGCATTTTCATGGGGTATCAAGCTAACAGTTTAAAAGGAGCAAAAGCTATGAAAACTAATGACAGGAGGAGACATGCAGAGTAAATCAATGTACAATCTACCGTGAGTAGGAGGGGATGTCACAAGCTTTACAAAATCTAGGCCTAAGAGAACAAAGAGCAATTAGGGTTTTATACTTAAATGGTTTTAGGTGATTATGAGTTCCCAACAAGAGTAGAAGATCTTTAAAGACAGATAAAGTATTCTCAAAAATCTTTGTGTGTCCCAATAAAAACATGGAATTGTGAAAGGAAGACTGGTTTTGGTCAGAGCAGGAGTAGTTCAAACCCAGTCCCATCATTTTTGCCTGAGCACACATAGGGAAGTTGGTTACCTGGATCTTACTTTCTCTATGTTCCTTTCCCAATTGTTAGACACAGGCAATGTGTATAGCAAATTAAATAAATGGTATTTATTTTTATTACTTATTCTCATGGCAAAGTAAAATTAAAGTAAGACAACACTGCCTATCCATTGGTTGGTCGAGTGGCCTCAAGTTCTTGGAAGTAGTCTGGAGTGCCGATAACAGCACCGATTAGATTTTTTCATTCTCTCTTTTCCCTCCCTCTCTTTCTCTTCCCTTCTCTTCCACTCTGTCATTCTACTTCAAATTACAGAGAATCATTCTAGCCTCAGCAGGAACCAAAGTAGAAGAAGACAGAAGGAAAGATGGATTATGGAGTTGCATCACATCCTGGACAAAGCATAAATCACCAGATCTTCTCTGGGCCTGCCTGAGACATATCCCAAAGATGGCCCAGAGGGAGGCCATGGAGGCAGAACTGCGCAACACATAGGCAATAAGATACCTCATACCCAACTCAGCCAACTCACAGATGTTGTAGGGATCCTATTTTTATAAAGGTTAAATTTTCATAAGGTTAAAAATAAGTGTCTCTGTTAAACTACCTAATAAATACAATTATAATATCTTTAAAGGAATTCTAATATAAACTTTGAAACCATCATACACACTCTCTTTTCTCCATTATTGGTATGTATTCTCATGCTTCCCCTAAAAAAAAAAAAAAATCATTATTAGCAGGAGTAACTTCGAGGTAAACCCATTCCTGTTTTTATAATCACCTACATAGACTGAGTGCCTACTACTATTCAAGGACACACTCCACAATTGGGATTCTCCTTTGGGCATTGTAGTTAATTTAATTACATTGAATAATAATTTTTTTGTTTCTAATTCATGTTTATATATTTCTGATCCCTTTGGGGGAAAGCTCAACAAACAAAATGAGTCCAGTTCCTCTGCAGAACTATTCTAAAGATCACATATTATGCTCAACCAGAGTCTGGGGAAATTGTAGAAACACCAAGATGACACAAAATTTCCTCTATGGGGGGAGGGGGGAAGAGAGGCACTGAAGTAATCAATACCTGTCCACCTACAAGGAATGGATTCTTACATAATATACACATGGCTCTAGGCCTAGGCAAGTTCACTGAAATAGTTCTACCATGTCAAAGGTAAAAACTTTACTTTTCAAATATTCAGGTAAAACCTGTGACCTCCCTAAGCCAAAGATCAAAGGCAGATGAAATGGGCAAAGCTGTCATAACTGAGTTTACTCAAATTCTTAACAAATGCCTTCTACTTTCATTCATTTTATTTGTATTTAGCTTCATGTGAAGGATGCATAGATGTGGACCATGTTTGACATTCACAAAATACCAGCAATATATTAAGTACCAGACATCTTATAATCAGATGTCATTCCTGTCCAGCGGGGTCACTGTGTAACTCAGTAGAAATAAGAATATAACTCAGTAGAAAAAAGATAAAACTACAGAGCAAAGTCTACAAAGACTGCAGATGGGTACTAGGAACTAACAAGTTGGTTTTAGTTGCTATTAATCTGCATGTTTTTAGAATAGGATCCACACCTCTGGGCCAATTGTCCTTAACATGTAATAACGAATTCCAAACTGGCTGCATATTCAGCTTTAGAAAAGTAGGTAACAACTCTTCTCTTAGTTTAAGGAAAAAAAAAAATAGACATAAGACTCATTTTATGTCCTGTCATTGGTAATTCTGAGCCTGAACAGCCTGTCTCTCCAGAAGGTTGGGAATTTTTAAGCGAATACACTATTTTGTGATTTTGACAGGAGAGCACTTTCTGATCATTAAAGAAGGGGAAAGAATTCTCATTTTAAGATGCTGGAGTTAAACTGAGATCATTTGGAGAGAGGCTCTGAAGCCAAAACGCTTAACAATATTTTCCAGCTTGCAACAACCTATAAAAAAGCACATGTGCAGCAATAAAACAGAACAATCAGCCATGAAAGGAACATAAAGAGAGACAGACGGACAGTTGTCCAACTCTCACAGAGAGCCCTGAAACATAAAATTTTGAGTGTTCCCTGGCAGAGCATATCAGGCGCTCCTCCCACTGGAAGTCATGCAGACAGGGGCACAGTACCCTGACTATGTGGTTGATCTTCAATTCTCCCTTTTGATGGAAAATGATAGCTGCTTCCATAGTAGTTGGCGAAGCTGAAGAGGTTGCATCACCTCCAAGGACTCCTTGGAGCATCATGTGGAAAAGACGCCTACAGTGCAGCTATGGATTATCCAAGGGGTTAAGTTGGCTTTCTTGCCCTAAACACTTGGAAAGGTACGGACTTTCAGATCCCAAGATCTGGGTTTAGAATTTGACCCAAGCATCAACTCGATCTGTAAGCTCTTGACTCTTTCTAAGCTTCATGCTATCTATAAAAGAAGAGTTTTTCAGAAATGATCCAGGAGGTGCTCAATGCATGAGAGTCTTTCTTATTATATATCTTAACCCCACCTTCTCTCAATTATTTCGTGTGCTCCAAGCTTACAGAAACTCCCTGCTGCAAAAATTAAGCCAGAATGCAAATATAAGGGCATGCCTACACCAAGGATGCTTTCAAGTCCACTTATTTCCAGCAAATAATTTTTTTCCTTCTTTAGGATAGACACTGCTAGAGAAAGGACTTACTGAAAAGTAGCTACATCTTTCCCTTTGAATTGTGAGTGGTCATACAAGGTCTTCCCAATAGCCAGGTACTTCCTGATGCAAAAGAACAGGGTCCACCCACTGACAGAAACTCCTCCAAAGAAAAGTGAGATGTTTAGCCTGCAAATGGCATGGTGAGCCAGAGGAGTCTGAGCTATTTAGAATCACCACCTGTGATGACTAAAAGACCTTGGAGACGATTTGGTTTCACCACTGTAATGTACAGATTTTCTATGTAGCTTTTATCTCACCTTCAACTTTACACATTTGAATATACTAGAAAAGACCATCCTTTAAAGAAAAATATTCTGTGGTTGATAGAACAGAAATTCAGAAAGGTTAAACAACTATAAACTACAGCAGATGTAGGATCAAGGCCATCATTGTATAATATGCAGGAACCATTGAACCAAGAACCATTTTACTGTGGGCTAAAATAAGTTCAATGTACAGGTCAAGGTCATGGTCTAGGAGATGAGGCTCACCAAAGAATCCACAGTGAATGGGGAAAGAATAAGCAGCAGATGTAACCTCAGCAACTTCTATGGAAATTGCCCTTAGCTTCTTTCTATGGAGAAGGTTCCTAAGCCTTTACAATTTTGTGGTGCTGACAGGACCCTGTTATAGGACAGGAAAATTTATTCCTTCTGGCTAGAGTTGTAGAATCTAGATGTGTACAGATTGTGAAATCAACAGCAGCAAGTCCCATGGTTTAATGACATGAGCCTCTTTATGGAGGAGTCATTCCCCAACATGTTTGTTCCTGTTTTATTCCACATTAGCCAGCTTTCCACCCAAGTATGTGTGTTGCTGGTTATTGAGACTACACAGAATTTGGCTGCCTCCCTAACGAATCTCAGTACAAGAATAAAACTTTAAATTTATTTTTAGCAAAGCCTGTGGGTAACTTTTAAGACTTGACCCTTTTTTAAGGATCTTTTGACAACACGGGCTTAAACAAAGGCTATTTCCTCTTTGAAGGCCAACCAACAGACTACATATTAACAGTGACTTCTTTGAATGATTTCCATATGAGCAGCCTTCCTATGCTTGACTCTGGCAAGGAATAATAAAATAAAGTATTATCACATGAAGTAAGCCAATTTTGACATCTCCAGTCCAAAGTTTTGGCGCCTTCTCCAACCACCTTTGCAGGTGCAGTTACTCAGCACCCTCCCCACACGACCCTCAGAACAAACTGCCATTGGTTCTTTAACCTTTTTTTTTTTTTGAACTTCAAACCTTCTCTTTCTAAAAGTTGAATCAATATTTGACCAGTTTTGATCTAGAAAAACAGCAATCGTATTATAGTTCAATCGGTAGTAATGGCATCCTATGCTTTATTAGCAATGGTGAAATGAAAAGAATTGCCTTGTATTTAGAAGCGAAAGGAGCCTCAGATATTACAGACCTCAGCCATCCCTCCATTTCCTCTGATCTTCATTTTTCTTAAAATCAGTCCCCAAAGAAGCCGCAAATCCCTGTGCTCTGCTTTTGGGTGATGAGAGGTTTCAGGCTGCCTCAGAGTTTCAATCTGCTTGATTTGATTACCCAGGATGGGAATCTTATTCATGGCTTAACTCCTTGACTACATCAACAAAATATACTTCTGATCTGAGGGTAAAAAGCTGAGCTATGGAATTAGACACAAATCTCTTGGGTGAAATTTTAATCATTCTAACACTTGGTTAGACCACCCCATGTAGTAGCTTAAAGTAACTTCATTATATCCTTCCTGTATTGGGTTGGCATTGGCAACTGGATTGTCAGGCTATTTTGAATATAGGTCTTCTTTTCATTACTTCAGCTGCATTTTCTTTCAGTTTCCACTTGAGAAGCATGAAAAAAGGTTATTAAGCAATTTCAAAGCCATTATTGGTCACATGCTCAGAGGGGAGGATTATAACGAAGTCATTCCAAAACCAGAAACAAGTCACTCTTTATCAGGCATGATAATCCTGTGATTCCAGTCAACATCCCCAGAGTGAAAGTCTGTCTGTTCATTTATAAATCCATCTAAACATTTATCCTCTACTATTTTTGCAGGACTGTACTTGGGATTCTCTTAGATAGAGGAAGCTTCCTGTTCCCAGAGAGCTAAAAATAGAGTGGGAGGAAGAAGTTAAGGCATAAAGACCACAATACAGAGAAATGAAGGTGATACTTCAAAAGCTAAACTTCTGAGTATCAGGCTAATATTTGGAGGAACTCTTTAAAGAGAAATATAATACAAAGTCATCAGGAAGAGCCGCAAAGAGCTCCTGCAGTTCCTTGAGTTGTGAAGAACTTGGAGAACGCACCATGGATAGATGGCACAGCACAGTTTCACCTCTGAACGCAATACCAGGCAAATTGTTTCTAGAAGGTAGAAAAGCTCACTGGCTACCATAGATTATTCTTGAACAGGAAGAATCTTTTTTTTTTTTTTATCACATTAAATGGATGCTTTCCATGTGTAAGTCATAACCATCTTGAAGAATTCTGATTCTGGCTACTTTTATTTTATAGTACTTTGTACACCCATTTTAAGAGAAGATTGGGGGTAAGAAACAGTTTAGTATAGAATCCGAAGGTGCCAAGGATGTTATAAAAACTTAATGTGACAAGAACTAGCAGCAAAGGTCCATGAGAAGTTGGGAACAGTTATAGATAGGTTCTGTACGTAGGAAAGAAGAGAATCAAAAAGACATTTCACAACTAGAATGGATTTTAACTCTAGAATTATCACTGGTGATTTTTATGGTATCACTTCCTAATTCACTGCTCATGTTATTTATCAGGTAGCCAATTTCTTTCTTTTTTTTTTGGTTTGGGATTCATTGAGGGTACAAAGAATTAGGTTGTACTGATTGCAGATGTTAGGTAAAGTAGCTCTTGTAATCGTGTCCCGCCCCCAAGAGGTGTGCCATACACAGTGACCCCCATCTTTTGCCCCCCTCCCCTCTCTCCACTCCCTCATTCCCCTGCCAGACCCCTTGTATTATAGCTCATCTACTGCTTTCATATAGGAATTGAGTACACTGGATTCTTGCTTCTCCGTTCTTGTGATGCTTTACTAAGAAGAATGTGTTCCACCTCCATCCAGGTTAATACAAAAGATGTATTCCAGGGTATAGATATACCACAGCTTGTTAATCCACCCTGGGTTGGTGGGTATTTAAGGTTGTTTCCACATTTTGATGATTATAAATTGAGCTGCCATAAATAATCTAATGCGATTGTCCTTATGATAAAATAATTTTTTCTTCTTCTGGGTAGATGCCTAGTAATGGGATTGCAGGATCAAATGGGAGGTCTAATTTGAGTTCTTTGAGGATTCTCCATACTTCTTTCCAAAAAACATTATATTAGTTTGCAGTCCTGCCAGCAGTATAAAAGCGTTCCCTTTTCTCCACCTCCCTTCCAGCATCTGCCGTTCTGGTTCTGAGACTTTGTGATGTGGGCCATTCTCCCAGGGATTAGGTGATATCTCAGGGTGGTTTTAATTTTCATTTCTCTGATTATCAGAGACAATGAGAATTTTTTGAAATGTCTGTTAGCCATTCATCTGTCTTCATCAGAGAATGTTCTGCTCATATCTCTTGCCCAGAGGTAGATGGAATTGTTTACTCTTTTTCTGTTGATTGAGTTCTCTGTAGATTCTAGTTATCAACCCTTTGTCAGATTGATACCCTGCAAATATCTTTTGCCATTCTGAAGGTCATCTTTTACTTTGCTTGTTGTGTGCTTAGCTGTGCAGAAGCTTTTCAGCTTAAGTTTCATTTGTTAATTTTTGTTGTTGTTACAATGGCCACTGAAGTCTTTGTCATAAAATTTTTCCCCAGTCCAACCTCATCAAAGGTCCCTCCCCCAACTTTCTTCTAAGATTTTTATTGTTTCTTGTCTTAGATTTAAGCCTCTTATCCATCTTGAGTCAACTTTTGTATGTGGTGGAAGGTGTGGGGAGTTTCACTTTTATATGTGTTATCCAGTTGTCCCAGCACCATTTGTTGAATAGGGAATTTTTCCTTCACTATATGCTTTTGCTTGGTTTATCAAAGATCAGATGGCAAGTAGAGACTGGTTTCATCTCTTGATTTTTCTATTCTGTTCCCTATGTCTATGCTCTACTTTTGTGCCAATACCATGCTGTTTTGATTACTGTGGACTTGTAATATGGCCTGTAGAATGATAGGGTGATGCCTCTAACTTAGTTTTTATTACTAATAGCCTTAGCTATATGGTTTTTTTTCTGGTTCCATACAGAATGAAGTACTATTTTTTCTAGTTCTTCAAAACATGATGTTGATATTTTAATGGAGATTACGTTGAATCTGTAGATTGCCTTGGGTAGAATAGACATTTTGACAATGTTCATTCTTCCCAGCCAAGATCATGGTATGTTCTTCCATTTGTTAGTGTCTTCTGCAATTTATTTCCTTAGGATTTCATAATCCTCTTTGAAAAGCTCTCTCACCTCTTTTCTTCTAATTTCCACTTGCTTGAAAAATTGTCTTCCATCCCTTAATCCTGAGTTTTACTTTGTCCTTCATGGCTAGGTACATTTCCTGTACACAGTAAATGGATGGCTTGTGCTGTTTTATCCAATCAGCCAACCTATGCCTCTTCAGGGTGTAAATCAAACCCATTAACATTTATTGAGATAATTGATAAGTGTGGTAGTATTCTATTCATCATATTTTGGGAAAGTCCATTACTTAGGTTTATCTTGGCATCATTGTGGAAGCTAGGTTTTGTCATTTAATTTCTGTGTATTTACTTTGCTGGTGGTCCACTAAGATGGTCAGTGTGTAGAATAGGTCTAAGTATTTCCTATAGAGGCAAACTTCCTCAATGTTTGCATATTAGTAAATGATTTTATTTGTTCATCAATTTTAAAGCTTAGCTTAGCTGGATATAGAATTCTGGGCTGTTTTCTTTAAGTATATTAAAGGTAGATGACCATTGTCTTCTGACATAAAAAGTTTCCTTTGAGAAGTCCACAGTCACCCCGATGGATTTGCCCCTGTGGGTCAATTGGCACTTACTCTTGGCAGCTTGCAGAATCTTCTCTTTTGTCTTGACTTTGGACTGGTTCATAACAATGTGTCTTGTCTTTGTGTATTTAAGTTGAGACTACTTGGGGTCCAATATCCCTCTGAAAGGAGTGTGTCAGAATCTTTGGTGTTATTTGCAAAATTTTCATTTTTGATACCCTCTAGTAGGGCTTTCATTCTTCGAGGGTGTTCTTTTTCCCCTTTTGGGATACCTGAACTCCTTTGTTTGAATGCTTCACGAAGTCCCATAATTGTGTCAGTAAATATTCTTCTTTTTCTCTTTTTCTGTTTTATTAACTGCCTGAGTTAGCCTGAGAGTTTTATCCTTTACCTCTGAGATTCTTTATTTTACAGGGTCGAATCTGTTATCAATACTTTCTACTGCATCTTTAAGTTCCCTGACTGACTACTTCAATTCCTTAAGCTCCACTATATCCTTTCTATATTTGTTATCTTGCTCATCTCTTATTTGATTTTGCTTTTGGATTTCCTTTTGGTTATTTTCCACTTTCTCAGCAATTTCCTTCATTTTTTTTACTATCCATATTTTAAATTCCCCTTTTGTCATTTCTGACATTTCTTTATAGGTGAAATTCTCTGTAGTAGCTACTTCATGATCCCTTGGGGGTGGAGGTTGCTCTGTTCTGGTTCTTCATATTGCCAGGATTTTTCTGCTGTTTCTTCCTCATGAGTGTTTTCTTTTTGTCTGCTTTCTTGCCCTATTTTTTCCCTTTCACTTCCTCTTTCTTTTTAAGTTACTGTGCCTCTGACCTAAGTTATTAAATTGTCCTATTGGTAAAGGACCAAAAGGACAAGAAGAATGAAGAACAAGAAGGGATAAAAGATTTAAAAAATAGAAAGAAAATGGGGTGAGTAAAAGGGAAGATTGACAAAAAGAGGATAGGAACAGAAAAAGAGACAGGAGTAATAGTGGTATACAGTAGGGTACTTTAACCCACACCCCCAAATCTCAACTTCTAGGCTGGGGCTGGGTTGCATGGGTCCCTTGACAGCTGCAGCTCTCTGCCAGCATCAGCAGACAGAGGACCCCACTCCCATCAAATAGAGAAGAAAAACAAAAATACCATAAATCAAACCAAAACAAACAAAAAACCTTAAGGTCTAAAATTGGGGAAAAAAATAACATGGGTAGAAAAACCAGCAAAAATGAAGCCTTTATTATTAAGGAAGGCAACAATGACAAATTATTTTTACATGAGAAAAACAAAGAAAAAGAAAAATCTAGGGGGGAAAAGTTGAAAAAATTTTTTTAAAGATAAAAAATATATATGTTTATCTTGCTAAATATTGCCTGGGCAACAGATGATCTTCTGGGGGTATGAGTTGCTAATTACAATATAGCTGCATAAGATGGAGACTGAAAGCTCTGATGACTTCTTTGCCCTCAAATCCTTCAGGGTTGGGAGCCTGAATTTCTCCTCAGCTCACTTGTGATGGACATACCTTGACCTTTCCAAACCACGTCCCTTGGCTAAGTAGTGGCTTTCTCAGGAAAGCGTGTATCCCTCAGATCTCTCCATAAGTGGCTGCCTGCTTATCAGGTGCACCAGAACCACCCTCACTCTAGGACCTTGAGACCTAAGCCTGCAAGGTAGCTATTCCACAATGGCTGCACCAGCCTGCAGACACACAATGAAAGCTCTTTTCTGCCCCAGCAGCTCAGTCCCAGCCTCTGGGCACTGTTCAAAATCACTTGCTCCCTCGCCCAAGATCTCCCAAGTTAACTCAACCATATACCCAAGTCCAAACAAACAAACAAACAAAAAGCACAGGGAAGGCCTTCCCTGTCTGCAAACTCTAGCTGCTGCTGCCTCAGCCCTTCCGGCCTGTGGCCTCTGACCTATTGCAAACACTTGCCACTTCTCCACTGCTTTTCTCCTCCTCCTGGCGTCCTAAAGTCTTCCACTGTCTCCCTGTGCCCCTAAAGGGATGTTTCTGGGTAGAGCCCAAAAGCCAGAAATGCCTGAAGTCATCTCTCCCCCAATCTCCTCACACTGAAGTTGCAAAGAAGTTGCCTCTAGTCTGCCATCTTGCTCCACCCCCAGGTAGACAATTTCTTAAGGATATGGGCGACATCAGCTGATCACTTTTTGTGTTCACATCTTATATAATAGAGTAAAAGGTCAAAGCAGCTTTAAATCAGCCACATTCTAAAAAATCACCGCTTCTCTGGTTTTGTATCAGACTTCTTTCCATATATCTAAAGGTACAATTCCAGACCAAGAAAAACCAGCACTCAACAAAATGAGAACTGGCCCTGTATACCAGCCACCCTGTTTTCTCGGGTCTGTTAGGCCACTCAAGAGAATAGAGAACAAATTGGAGCAGTACTTACTCGCTGGTGATGGAGTGCTGCACCCACTTGGAGGAGGGTGGCCGTGGAGGCCATGGAGGGGAGGCAGAGAAAGTCCTCCGATGACAGGTGGAAAGAGTAACGGGTAGGGTGTGGCTGTGTAGTGAGTCATGTGTCCGTTCACTGCTGGGACGGGACATGCGTGACTACTGGTGGTCATGATTCAGGCCTCACAGGACAAAAGGCTCTCTGGGGCAGGAACACATCACTCCATGTCTTGAACCATAGTGAAGAAGGTAAAGGCTGGGCAGGAGGTGGGGCAGGCAGGTCTATGTCCTGGGCCAAAGGCAAGATGGTTCAGCTGATGACTTTGCTTCTCTCCTGCATGGTTTCTCTAGCTCTCATTTTGCTAAGCTGATTACAGGAAGGATGCCTTTCTGTTTAGTTTTTTAGCGTAAGGCCAGGGAGATGCTAGCACCTTCAAAATGTAGACATGTTAATCCTGTAAGAAAACAAAACAAAACAAATATATATCACAGTCAAAAATATTTCCCTTTATATCAAGTTATTATGCAAAGTAAAAGCTCTAATATGAATTGCTGTTCCCCTACATTTACTACTTTGCAAAGAGTATTAATTTTAAGTTCTCACATTCTAATATATAAAGACTTACACAAAATAACTCATCATCTGATATTAAATAGCAAAGCCTTCCAGTTCTATGGTAACTTCCTGTATCTCTCAATCCTGCTGAGTTTTTTCTCTGGGGCACTTAGACAATGTGACACATTATACGTGGGAGTGTTTGTTTTTGTTTGTCTCCCCATTAGCATGTCCTCACCAGGAGGGTAGTGTTTGTTTTGTTAACAGTTATGCTTCAAGCTCTTGTAAGAGTACCTGACAAATAGTAGATGCTTAATAAATACTTATTGAATGAATGAAATTTTCTTCTTGCTCTTTCAGAGAAATTGATTATTTAGTGCTACTCTAACCTGTGTGCTGCTAAGCTTTTACATATTTTATATGCACAGCTTTGGATTTTATCACAGCCATTTGGCATGATATACCCAGCAGAAAAAATAAATAACTGTGGGAGAAAACTATAAGCCAAGGAAAGACTGACAGTGAGATGCTTTATATGTATTCCTTATTGTTAACATACGCATGTTTCCTATAAGAACACCATCCATCCATCAAATGATCCATACGACTGTCATCTACCCATTTGTCTGTCTGTCCAATCAGCCATTCATCAATCAATTCTTAACTTACGCTTCTGCGGTAAGGTAAGCAGTGGAGATACAGTGTGGAAGAATATTAATGTGGTTTCTACCCTCATGCAGTGTCCAGTTTTAACCACTCCTGATTGAAGTCATACTGTTAAGAAAGCCTAAACTGCCCCACAAAGGACATTCCAGGGATGCTCAACACAGGATTCCATGGGATTGGGAATGGAAGAAGCCTAAAATGGATTCTAGGGTGTGGACTTCAGGCCCTTATAACCAATATTTATGAGAATCTCTCATACTCTGGAGCCCATGACACGGCAAGCTCTGAATGTAGACCCCATGTGGCACAAAGCATGAATAATACCTTGAAGCCATCACAGAGTAATGGTTAAGAGCATAATCCCAGAGCCTGCCAGGCTCAAATCATAATTCTGCCCCTTGGGCAATTATCTGATCTTCCAATATGTCAGTTTTTTTTTTTTTTTTTTTTTTACAAAGTGGGATAACATAGAATTTACTTCAGAAGAGTATAACAAGGATTCAGTGAGATAACAACAGAAGAACACTACATAGTACCTAGTAAACACCCGGCAAACAGTAGATGCTAAGTCAAAGTTCGGTATTCTCATAGGTCCTATCCCATCAAAAGATCCGCTCTCAGAATAGGTTTGCTGGAATAGACAAGAGGCTTTGGCCTCAGGGCAGAGAAGACCAACCACAATAATCCCAGGAAAAGAACAATAGGAATAAACTATGTCAAAGAAGTCAGTAAGAAAAGGAAGGGTCTGGGTAAAGTTGAGAACAGTGACCCATTAAGGCCTACTGATTTCTCCATTTGTGAAGTGAGCCAGTTTAGTTATTAAACCTTCCATTTATTATTTACCATGTGTCAGAGAGTTCACTTATAAGCTCTAACCTCTAACCATTAGAACTGTCCTATAACGCAGCTATTAAACCGTCTCCGTGAGTTTCAATGACTTCCCCTAATGTTGCAGAATCAGCCTGCGGTAAACCAGAATTTGAACCACCATCTCTGCTTTTCCCCCTCTGCCAGGCTGAACTTACATATTTTTGCATGCCTGTGTTATCCCGATTGTACTCCGCAGAGGAAAACCTCCCTGAGCAGTTGTGGTGTTAGCTTCTGTACTCACTTAGATGACATCTGCCCCAGGGCCTTGGATCCCTGGCCTATTACTATTAAAAACAAACATTGTCAACAGTGTTCCCCTGTAGTCCCAGGCTCCCTAGAAGTCGGCTGAACCTGAATGTAGTTACAGAGGAAACTACATTCCTGATTGACTTATGCAACAAGTCAAAAATGATGTCCCACCCCAAATATCAATGCCTTCTTCAAACTATCAAATCATAACTGGTTTCTCTCGTGGAAACAAAATATATAGACTGTGCATCCATTTTATCTGAGAGGTAAATGTTTCTGGTACTTTCTCTTCTAAAAATCATACACCATCCAATGTATCTAATGCTTTTATTTTGTAGTTTGCAGCAAATTAATTAGAAAATAAACAATGCCATTTAGTATTTGCCGCATTTCCACTCAATTTGATTTTAAATCACACACAAAGCCCAGCATTGTTATAAATGGTCTTTCTATCTCCATTTGACAAACTGCCTCATTAACTGGTTGAGCTGACAGTTCAGCAAACCCACCCCCGCAGGGCACAATTCTCTGATTTTTAAAGCTGTTTGTTTGTTTTTTACCAACCAGGGACTGTTTCTACCCTCAATAATCCTTCATTTCTTTTTGCTTTCAAACTCTGCAGATTGTCAGCATCTTGCCTGCCTGGTCAGTATCATGCCTGGGATTTTTTTTTTTTTTAAGCTATTTATAATAGGCAAAAGAAAAAAAAAAAATCAACGTGTTGGGAAAATCCTGTTAGGTTGGTGGAAAATTGTCTGAGTAATCACTCGGTCTATGTTCACATATGTGACTGATTAAGGCTATTCCTGGAAGCAGAGAATTTCCTTTGTTTCAGGCTTTTAGAGAGAAAGATTAACAGTGCTCTTGTTTCTTCAGGCCTGATTTGAGTTTGGCCTCATCTGGGGCTCCTTCCTTCATCACCTGAGGCAAAGCACCCAGGAGCAGGGGGGAAGTGGGGAAGGAAGTGGGACTGGGTTAGGAGGTCTTGGATCTACCACCTATGAGATTCTCTGGGTATCAGTTTCATTCTACATAAAGAGAGCTGAGTGGAGTAGGCTTTAAATCAACTTTCTTAAACAGCATTGTCCAGAAAACAAGTGTTTTACAAAAACATACTAAATGGAAAAAAAAAAAGCAGAAAATAATATTTTAGAAGAAAGAATAAAAAAGAAAGGATTTTTAAAGGATTGTTTACACAGTTAATATTTCATGCAGTAATCTGCCTCTGATGGATGGGATGCCAGACAGGAGGTAGCATAATGGGTATACCCACTAACACAGGGGTCCTCAAACTTTTTAAACAGGGGCCAGTTCACTGTCCCTCAGATTGTTGGAGGGTCGGACTGCGGGCCGCGAGATGAGTGGGCTGCTAAGCAAGACAGGCAGTGGTGGCAAAAACACCCGGTGGGCCGGATATATGTCCTAGGTGGGCTGCATGTGGCCTGCGGGCCATAGTTTGAGGACACCTGCACTAACCACTTAAATGAATATACCTGTTCAGTGGTGGGGCCTCAGTATAGGGTGACCAGACATCCCGCTTTTGAACAATTTGTCCCACGTCCCGCGGCGCTTTGAAAAAGTCCCAATTTTTGCAAAGAATGCACTAAGGGGCATGAGAACGGTTTATATATATACGGTTTTCAGCTGCCATGTGGCTATTTCGTCAGAATATGAGTTTTATATTATTTTTGTTAATTTTATAATGTTAAACTATAATAATAACAAATAATTGCTGAGAAGTGATTAT